>APFE030691626.1:4486-21410 GCA_000404065.3 Pinus taeda | reverse complement strand
GAATTTTAACTGTTATTGCTCACTTGCAGGCATCTTTCCACTCCATTCAACCATTACCGAGAATGTAAAGTAAAGCCAAAGCACATTAATACAGTGTAGGATTACTCACTTTCTTACAATGATCATAATTTCCCACTCTTGAATCCTATTTTTGTTTAAATCCCTATTCTCCCTCACTGAAATCCCATTTTTTTATCCCTTTCTGTTACAGATTTAGCACAGGACAATTTTCAAAGGAAAGCTGCAAAAAAAATAGTAATGGCACTAGAGAAGAAAGAACTAGAAGTATTCAACCCAATGGTGCACCTTCCACTGGATTTAGATCATTTACCATTGGCTGACATGGATTACAAGATCCATGAAACCCTCTCAGAATTTTATATGTTTAATATATATTGTTGGTGGGAGGACAAATTCCTGAAGGAAATGGATGACATAGGCCTGTGGGACACCAACCTACCTTTTTATATCTTCCCTAAAACACATAGTTTCCCAGAACTGATCAGGAAGTGTCATTCATGTTACAACCCACAACAAAGGGCGGTGGTGGCCCCAACAAGACATATTTTATTCACAATTGATACTCAATCCATCATGCAGATGACGCAGGCCCCGGTTATTGAAGGAGTTGTTCCTTTTTCACATGAAGTTCTTATTGAAATGTATCAAAAGCTTTATTTTCCCAAGAGGGCTAAAACATTATAACTTATCATGGTTGAGAACACACCTCTGCCAAGCAAAAGCCCTCCTTATTCCTCCTCTATTTTCCCTGACATAACCAGACATATTGCAACAGTTCTTTCCTATTTACTTGGCTATTATTCTCACCAATTTATTGATGAAGTTATTATAGCTTTCTTATCTATCCTGTCAAATGAATCCAAGCCTTTTGTCCTTTTCAACTTCAACCAGTTTCTAGCATATGCAATCCATGAATAGCTTGTCAATTTTTTCACAGATGAAGTTTTCCATTACTCCTCAGTGTTGGTTTACATGTTTTTGTATGTTCAGGCAGATAGGTTCTAGTTTTCAATAACCAAAATGAATGATGAAGGTGAACCTGAATTAGTGATATTTTGGACAACATTGGTAATGAAGGATCAAAAGGTCTTCAGTGATAAGACGTTTGTGTAAATTTTTGTCCACCCAACAATGAGGGTCCTCAGTGGAACTGTAGAACCAAAGATAAATGAAGATATAAAGGGAATTATGCAACTGCCTAATCAAGCCAGAACTGGTGATTGGTACTTGTACCAAAACTACACTGAAATAAGAGTGTATGGATATGAGTTGCCCCCCTACAAACTTCCAAAGTTCCTCCCCATGAGGATCTTTGCATTGGAGTACATTAGGCAGATGATTAATGCAGATGAGATGCATTTTGTATCAGCCAAGAAGAAATCCCAATTCAGGATCAAGTCCCAAATTGGTCCCCTCATTTGCAACAGCAGAGCTGCAGGAGAGGAGGCAAACAAAAGATTAAGAGAGATGAATTTCACCCATAGTTTCACATGGTCTTATGACCCATGGGGTATTACTTCTAAGAAGAGGGTGGAAAACAAGTCCACTGCCTACAACCACACTCAAAGGCCCGAAATTGAGAAATATATCAATCAAACAGATTAGAGGCTAGATACATTACAGGAGGTTGAGGAGTAAGTACTTTCCTCTTCCAGTGCACAAACTCCACAGCAAGAAGAGAAACAAATTACTAAAGAAAGGTCTGAAAAAGGGAAAAGAACAAGAGCAAGGGATAAGGGGGAAGAGGACCAGAGAATATCAGTCACTAGGAACTGATATTTCCATGAAAAAATTCATGTTGAAGTACATGAAGAAAGCTATAAAACTCATGGACAGAGGGGATTATGTTAAGAAATTACAGGGCATAGTCACAGATGTTGCAAGTCTATCCAAAATCAAAGGCAGCATAACAGGAAAGGCTTTACTAGAAGCAACTGGAAATTGAAATTATATTTAACATGAGCTGAAGCATGTGTTTTTGGTCAAGCCATCATCTGCCAAATACATTGATGCTGATGAGTTTTATCGAATATTAACCAAGATAAAGATCCTATAGGGGGAAGCGTGGAGTGAAATATGTGATTACCAAGAAGAAAAAGACAAGGATGACTAGAGTGACCATACAGGAATGACTCAACACCATCCACGTCAGTCAAATTAATACTTCAGACAATAACATCCTAGAAAAGAGGGACACCTATCCCAGTTTTCTCAACGTGGCCACCCTTGGCTACATTAGTCAATTCTTCCTTTCATTGTAATAAATAATAGATTTCCAAGTGTACAAGGCAAATCGTTGTAGTTTTGTTTTAAATAATCCATGCATTGGGAGTATTAGGGGTTGGACCCTAGTCATTGGAACGATTTTTATATTTGGAGCATTGTAATTTTGAGCTAGAGCATCAATAAAAAGGATAGTTTACAGGATACTTGATCTGTTTTGACCTGGTGATATTTTTCTTTCTATGTTTAATTTATTTATGTTTATCCATCCATGCATCTTTAATTCTTATTATAAAGAAGAAATGATAGTTTAAGATATGTTGTTGGAGCAACTTACTCTATATGTGTTTACGATTTGTATGTTTTCCTCTAAAGTACGATTAAAAAAATACTTGAATGCTTTTTAATCTTGATATATAATTTTCTATCATTCCATTTATCACTTTGCTCTAAAGATCTAGTAGGAACAGTTAGCTTGCCTTGTGACCGCTCTGTAAGATTGATGCTACCACCCAACCTGTGACTCCATAGCCCAATGGAAAATATTAAAAAATGATTTTTCTCCAACCAAATGAACAAACAAACAAACAATCTTTTTACTCTTAATATCTAGCCTAAAACATTACAGCACTAAAAACAAAGTTAAATCATAATTACATAGAGAGAGCCCTCTCTGAGTCTAGGAAGGCTAGGTCCTAGACTCATAAGTGGTTTGATGTATCTTTTGTGACTTTTGTCTTGCCAATCTTTGAAATCACAGAACGATAACAGATAGCATGCTAGAATGTTTAAAATGCATTAAATAAACATCTTGAATGTCAAGAACAAGTAATGAGTCAGATGGACTAGGCCTTATTGAGTAAAAGGATGCTTAGTATGATTGTAATGGCTAACGATTGATTATATCTTTTGTGGAATTACCTTGAATGTCAATTGAATTTAAGATAATTTGGTGACATTGACTATTTAGTAAATTCCACTATCGTCCTGTGATTTGACATGGCACAGTACCATACTTTTCATTCAAAAAATTAATAGCATCATTTTTGGTAATTGAAATACTAACAACTTATATGTGATCTATCGAAAAACTATTAGACTTATCTTTGAAGGTGTATTGCAATAACTTTATTGGAGTATGCATCATTTGGATTTTGTTGAAAGTTATTTCTAAAGTTGTAAACAATTTAATATTTGTAGTTCATTCTCATATTATAGGATTAATGGTGAAAATACATTGTTCGATTTTGAGTCTGTTATTCGCTTCTAAGCTATTATCAATGTTTGTTGTCGAAATTGGGTTGCTAATGGAAAATTAGTTTCCTTATATTCTTGAAATTCTATATGGTTAATTATAGGCTTTTATATGTATTAACACAGTATGCAAGAAAAATTGATGGCGATGGAAGTGGATACTTATGTAACCATGCATAAGCATGACTATAAATTCTTGAATGTTATAAATAAATTAGATCACGATAGGAGTAATGCCTATAAAGAGATTTATTTAAATAGAATTGCATTGTTTTCCAGGATAAAAAGAAAAAATAAAAAGTTGTGGCACTTTATATGATTTTAGAAACATGTATAAATGATAACTGGTGTAACAAGGGAATTAAATATTATTTAATAGCTTAATAATGTATTTTCTAATAATGGGAACATATTTGATGGAATACATTATGTATGTTCTACAACTTAGTGATAAAACTAATAGTAGTTATATGTTGTTGATTACATTGATTGCTCAAAATTCAAACATGACAATGTAATTGTACAAGTTGATGTTTTAATGATGGTTTTAGTATGAGAAGCCTAAATACATCATGCATCTAACAAAAAATTACATTTTCATCGTTCGGAAATTCATCTAGCTTTTGTGAACATTTTTGGTAACACTATATATTAAACCTAATCAGAGAAGTTCATCAAGTTGTATAATTTTGGTGTCTTCTTTATCTTTACTAAACAAAATCTGGATGACATATTTTAATAAGTTGTCATTACTGATTTCCTTCACTTGAAAGCCTGCATTATTGTCTTCAATTTAGTAATGTTACATAGTGACTTATGGCTACACATATGCATAGAAATTAAATATCATTTTCCATGGATTCACATTGTGGTGGATGATATTATTTGGATCACAATAGCTATATTTATTAAAAGGTCATGTTCCCTTGATTGTTGTTATGAAAAACATCTCCATGGAAACTTTGTTTTAATTCCCTTATATGTATTGTTTGGAGGATGTATCCTAATCATCTATGCTTACTCTTAATGCATGGAAATTAATTATGTAAGTGAAAAATTGATAGGACTAGTACATTCTTACATTGTTGAAGTACTTAGAAACATTGATGCATGTGAAAATTGAAATGCACCTTGACTATATTTAACAAGATGTCTTGTAAATAACTAGATTTTGTGAAAGGCATGGTTAAGACTTACAAAATATAGTTATGAATAATGTTGTTAGAATGATTAAGAAAGGGTAACTTAATGGCAGCATAGTGATGTCACTAAATAACGTTAGCATGGAACATAAGAACCGGTCAGAGGTAAAGAGGTTGTAATGTGACTTGTGACTAAAAATGTGAAGGTATAATGTTTACTATTCTACAAACATGACCTACACTATTTCTTCATAGAAAATATAATGGTGTTTTTCTAAATGCATGCTTGATTATTATGTGGAAAAATTGAACGAGCACCATCTGTGAGACATGACATGTCAGTCCTGATTCCTGAGAATTGTTGGATTTTGGGGGACACCCTGATTGAAGACCAAAACCACGAGGATGCTTAGGTGGTAAGTCCTGAAACTTTTCAAGGAATCATGAGCTGATAGGAATTATGAGTTGGTAGTTAAAAATTCTTCAACATTCAATGATAGTGGAAATCGAATTGTAAATTTGATTTTTATAATAAATATTTTATTTTAGATAAAATGTAGATTAACAAAGATCGTTAAGGAAAAGTGGTAAATCGTATTTAAAATGACTTTTACAATGACATGTGGTCGAAAAACCAAAAAGTAAAAAGTGAAAATTCTTATGAGAATGTAAATATTTATTTGTTAATAAAATTATAGTACTTTACTTATTATTATTTTTGAAATATAAGAGGATCCACCTCATGAGAGGTTAGACTTCTTACTACTAGGAAATAATTAAAATTAGTTATTGGTCCCGGAAGTGATATGAAAACATAGAAAAAGGAAAATTGCTCCATTTTTTCAAGAGGAATGACCATGTTTGGTTTCTGACCAATAAATATTAACATGACTGGAGATACATGTCATGGAGGGAAGATGTATGAAAAGCATTGCGGGAGATAATGTTAGGTCCCTATAATACTAGTGTATTCCTCCATTGTTATTGTCATGGTAGCCACTTATTGTTATTTTTGTGCCCCTATTGTCCCCATATTATTATTATTGTGCCCCATAGAAGCCCAATATTACTATTTTTGTGCACTTACATCATTATTGTTTTGTCAGCTTTGATCATATTGTGACCCCTTAGACTCCTATATATAAAAATGAGGTTTTTTCATTTGTATCAACCAAAAATTGTTCATTTGTGTAATGTAAAGGAGGCTTCCCCCTCAAAGAGCCTAATTTTGAAGTCATTAATCTATCTCTTATTCTATTTTCTAAGCTAGTTGCATAACATTTGGTATCAGAGGTTTGGATTCTAGGGTTTTGTTGCTTCAAGCAGGTCATTGTGGAATGTTTGCTATAACTTTGTTTATATGAAGATTCAGAAGATGAAATTAAAACCCATTTGATCCACAATCGTGATGAACCTTGTGTACGAATTTTAGATCTTGTCTCGCTATATTGTTAGAGATATGATCCAAGGAAGTTAGGGTTTTTGCAGGCTCTAGAATTCGATCTCAAGTAGGTGACATTGAGAAAATCGTCATAACTTTATCTTTGACCATTGGATTCAAATTTCATAAAAACTGAAAGAAAGAGGATAGAATTTAGTTTGTTGGATATTGTTTTCAAGTCTGAAGGTTCAAAAAGTGAGATGTGCCACTTCGTACAAGTTATCTCTACTGAACCAGTCTATAATTAGGTCATCGTGGGACATTGAGCATAAATATTTCATGGATAAAACAATCTTGATCAAACTTATGGGATTTGAAAGAGGACTTAGATATATTCCACAAAGACCAATTTCAGAACTTGGAGATCAAAAATTATAAAGATATAACAAATTCAATGTCGAGCTCCTACAAAGCGAAAAAAATAAAAATAAATAAATAAAAAAAATAAAATTGTAGTTTTTTTTTTCTTCTTAAGTTTTGTTTGACAAAGTAGTTTGAAGTGATTCAAAGGGAATTGTGAAGCATAATTATCATTAATTGATGACCCGAAGAAAGAAAATGGAAACACCTAGTAAGAAACCTGAAATATCTACTATGACACATGAAGAAAAGGAAGAAATGCAACATGCTATATCAAAATTATGAGACCAAGTGCAAAAAATTTGACTCTCATAAAAATTAACTAAATCTAAGATGAATGGAATCGAAGCTAACTGAGTATCGAGACAAGAAAATAATTTTGTCCAGAAATTTCCAGTGAAAATGTAATCTCTCTCACTTACAATAATCTTTGGGTTTCCATGTAGCTTTTGAATTGTTTCCATAAATGCAGTAGCAACTGTACTCATTTTAAATGGATGAGATAATGCCAAACATTGTGCATACTTGGTAAATATATCAACTACCACCATGATTACACTCTTTCCTTTAGACTTGGGTAAACATGTGATAGAATCCATTGAAACCTCCTCCCAACGTTGACTTGGAATGGATAAAGGTTGTAACAAACCCGAGGTCTTAATAAACCACTCTTAGAGTGTTTGTAACAACTAAAAAACCACCTGTAATCAAAATATTGTATGGAGTGGCCATGGTCTCCAAGAGTATTAGTTGGTAATAAAAGTTGAATATTTTCATAGCTGTAAATATTTATGGTTATCAATAAAAAAATATTTATTTTACTTATTGGTATTTCTTGAAAAAAAATCCTCTATTTTTAAGGGGAGGGATCCCTTTAGGTTGTTTTGGTTATAGAACTATCATGACTAGAGATAGACATTATGAGTGAAAGATGATCTAAAATGTAGATTTCTAGAGATAAAAGAAATCTAAAATTAAAAAAATAAAATTTCAATGGGGGATAAAGACAAAACGAAAATATAATGAGGACGAAAGGAAGAAAAGAAGAACACCAAATATAGTGTTATTTTAAGGGGCAGATAATGTAATATCCCCATAAATTTCATATTAATATTTGGCATTTTTTATTTGAATAATATGAGAGTTTAATTGGATTAATTGTTCTATGTGCTCCAAGATGGTTGGCATCAATAATTAGTTGTGGGTTTTGGAAAAGTTTATAACTACCGAATCACTCATCAATTCAAGGAATATATGGGATGTGCATTCTTATAGAAGGGAGGAGGATGATCTCACTCCCATCTTCCTTGCATTTTGTAGTCTTTGCATTTTTTTTGTTCATTGTGTAATCGTGGCGTTGGACATTAATGGGTATGAATTTTGGTATTGGCTTTGTTGTTCTAGTAGTGTGCAGGTGATCACAAGAGACTTCAGTAAGTAGTTGCCTATGTTTTATTAATCTTTCTTTGTCAGCTTACAATTGATTTCACTCGAAATGCGAGATATGTGATAAAGAAAAAAGAGAGAAGCATGGCTCTAATTTTTTATCCTTTGAAGCTACTCAAAATGCATCACAAAAGCCTCTTGTTCTCTCGATCATTGGAGGACCAATTTTTTCTTCAATTTGAGGTCGAGAAGCACTAGGATTGGGGCCACTTTTGGTATAAAGGAATGCATTACATCTTTGTTTAAACAAGTTTTCTCGAAATAAAGAAAATAGCAACACATGTTTCTTACGAAGAAAAACTAATTTGTTTCCCCTTACAATTCTCCGAACATTGATCCCAATCTTTCTTGCCTTGTCATCTTGAGAAGAAGGATAGTTGAGGAGTGTGTATCTCTATCTTCAAATTTGGCGTGCTTTATTCGTGTTCAAGGCTTGGAAAAAAGCTTCACCTTAGAAGATATTATTAATATCTCAATATTGTTTCAAGCAGTTAGATGTTGAGGGATCTCCCATGTAATATCCCTTTGTTTCTATATAATATTTTTCTATTTTAGATTGAACTAATTTTAGATATGATGGCTAGGAAATCATGTTGGGTTTGATTTCAAATGAACAATAAAGTATGATGATGTAATAAATGAATTTTATTAACGAAAAAGGAAATGAGGAAATTACTTGGGAAAGAAACACGTGAGTTAATAGATCCTTGCTAAGATCTGGAAACCAATATTGGTGGATAAGATCAAGACAATCTTCCCTTAAATAACTCCTCAAAATCCCTAAGGGTTAATTAATAAGATTTAATATGATGGGAGAGAAAAATTATTAAATCACTCAGTTGTAGAAAAACACTGAGTAAGGGTGAATAAAGCGCCACGCGAGAGAAAAGTGAGCTTTAAGGAAAAATGAGTAAAACATTTTTCGAAAAAAGAAAAAAAAAACCCTATGCCAGTGGGTTGGAAAACCCATGAAAAGCGGGACACCACTAAGGAAAAATATGTTATGGAAGTAATGTATAAAATACATTAATTGGAATCACAAGAGGTTGTTGATTCTTTGGCAAGCACATCTCAGCTAAGGGGGAACTAGAAGATTCAGTTCAAGGTTGGGAGGAAAGTGGTTCGCCCATGTGCAATTCGAGTTATAGATACGATTAGAATTTCTGGAGAATTACTAATTGTTGGTTTTATGAAATTTTGTGATCATATGGTTTACTTTCTAATAATTCCATAGGATTTATAATATCCATATTTGTTCTAGTAGATTTATATTTTTTATTAGTATTGGTTACGGAAATGACAGTAGATGGAAAGAGGGGAGTTTTTGTGTAAGAGGGGAGTTTTTGTGTAATTGTGTGGAACTGCATGGGGATAGAAAATGAATAATTTCAATGTAATTATATGAATATTTAATGAGTTGTGAGTGCATACATGAGAATTATTTTAATCTAAAGAAATTTGAGAAGATGAAACAATGTAAGAGCGCAAAATCTTAATGTCACTACAAACCCTTATCATGAATTATTATTTTTGTATTTAACTGTCTTTAATTTCTATCGAATTTTGGATGCCTTTGTGCATACAAATCAAATTGGAGTATAGTCCATTTCACATAATTTTCTCTCTGGGAAGAGTAAGGTATGCTAAACAAATGGAGGAATCATTCAGTTTGACTAGAATTACAAATGAAGTAGTAATTTGTGATTTATAGGAAAAATATTACATTATGAACCAACACTTCGGGTATTTTTCGTGGGTATCTTTCCATTTACGAATGATACAGTCAATGCCCAGGCTTTCCCTTAAATTACAAAGGAAAGAGACTCTTTAAAAATAAATCAAAACTCTCAAGGAAAGAAATATGGCAGACTCAATTTCCTATTTCGGGTTACCAGGTGACATTAAGCACTGCAACTCTGGGGAATCATTTAGTTTATACTTTCTGTTTATAATTTCTAGCAGCATTTTATCGGATGCTCACCAAGAAAGAATAACGACTATAAAACTACCAGTAATGGTATATCCAACTGAACCAACTAACAATAAACAATAAGTGGGATTAAAAAATATAGCTTAACATGGAAATAATTAAACCTTGGAATAGGAATTTGATGAGCAGGAAGATATAAATAATGTGGAAAGGAGAATTTTTCCGCAAGCGTCTTTGAAAAAGATCAAGAAGGCAAGGGGAAAGTTTCCATACATTTTCCTGGCATATTTTTCGCCAAAGTTTTCTTCAATATGAAGAAAGGATTGATATAAAGGTGTGAGCAAGGGAGATGAATTATATTAGTACAATGTTACAACAATACTGTATGAAGTTGTGAAGGGTTGTAACATAGAATCGAAACAAGAAAAGGCTTTGCACAAATTTGCTGGAAAAAAGAAAACCATTGATACAGAACCTGCCTAATCGGAGATTTTCCATAATAGAAGTATATATATATATATATCCTTTCACTAATTATATAAGACACGAGACAAGACTATACACAATCAGTATTCAACATAGATAAAGTAAATAGTAAGATTTACTATTCATTACATGTGTACACTTACGGGAAGAAAAGGGTAAATTTCATAATAGTAGTAAAAACCATTTCCAGGTTGAATTCAAAATCTACAGGAATTTCATCCACAAGCCACCATTGCAAACATCATCTAAACAAAATTGGAAAAGAGAAGGAAAATTTGTAGTCACATAATGAGCTTTATGTAGGAATGAATAGTTCACAACACCTGGAATTAATGAAATATATCCATATAACGACTATAAGGAAAGGAAATCTGAGAATACATATTGTGGAAGAAAGAAGTCAACCAAGTTTTCCCAGCGGGAAGACTTGAGTCAAGCTTTAATTAGAGATGTGAATCCCTCTTAATTATATGTACACATTTCATAAATAAAACCAAACTCAATATCAACAAATGGTTCGAGTTCTTAAGCCTATGGTCAGGCTTGAAGAAATTATAAAAAAAAAGGGGAGATCAGTAATGGCCCCTAGCAACGAAGAACTACACTCAATAGGAAAAAGAACCCCATTATCCCTTATGCGTGAACCACTCCTTCGAGAAGCAGAGGTTAGATGAAACAATTGACTTAGGTGTAGGTAGGAGAATATAGTTAGTGGAAGACAACATTTTTACCATCATTGTAATTTAGAAGAAAGACCCTTGAATCCTACAGGTGTTGGAGTTACCTGTAGAAGCAAATCCCATAATTAGTGATAACCTTGTTGAGAAAAATAGACTAACACAAAGGAGTAGGAAATAGAAAAAAAAAAAAAAAACTCCAAATTGATTTAGATAATGTTGTAAGGAAGTTTTGGTCAAAACCCCTCGAAATCATATTATTTTCACTAGGAGGTGCATCATAGAGGGAAAATATTATTATTCGATCAAAGCCACTATATAATGTCGGAGAATACTAAGAATGTATACCAGAAATTAGATGAAAAAACTTAATAAATACATAGTACATGTGCCAGGTTGATGCATCATAAGGGACCGTGCTCCAAAAGGATCACTCATTCTCTGTGTAGCAAAAGTAGGGTTGGAAATGTCAAAAATCGAGAAGATAATAGATTCAAATTTGTTTTCCTAAAAAAAACAACTTATTAAATCACTATAGGAACCCTTATAAGTAGAATCACGAAAACATCAAGGCTTTACCAAGATAAAATCGAGAAATGGAGTCAAGAAAATCCTGGTTGAATTGGAAGCAGAACAAGAAAATCCATCTAGTACCCTGTCTAGGCATAAACATGGCAGAAATCCAAGTGAGTATCTCATAGCAAAACAAACCAATATATATTATAAGGAATTTTCAAAAATAACTAAGAGGAAACTACTTACTTGGAGCATTGAGAGTTGGAAGCGTAGAAGCCCTAGTGGTTTCCACAACAACTCGAAGGAAAACCCAGTTGTTTAAGTTCCTCCTATTATCATAGCGGTGTTACCAGAGCTCGAGAATGCAAGGTAAGGGTGGAAACTTCTCAAATGCAAAGAGTTACCAAGCTCATCCCTAGGGTAAGGAAATAAAAGTCATAAATATAATTAGATATAAAACGAAGCAAATCCGACCGTAGATGAATGGAGGGTATAGCAGGCCATGTGAAAATCACATGGGCTTGGCTTATGTTGCACAAAATCATTCGAGCGCAAGGGCCAATGTTTAATAGATGAATGTTCTAGTAGCTAGCTAGGTAGAGGAAATAAATCACTAAGTGCTAGTAAAGAAAAGAGAGTTCCATTTTAGTCCGGTTATACATCAACCACATTTAACAAAAAATTCATTGGAATATTAGCACAACTATGACCCATGCACTCTAACAAATTGAAATTAAAAAAATACCAAGGTTTATACAACACCATGCCCCCAACCAAATATAAGAACTTGTATTAATGTTCACACATCACTAGGTATGTGAAGGTCATAAAAAAAATTCTTCGTAATTTGAGTTTCAATTCATTTTTCCAAAAAAGAGTACATCAAAAGTAAAATGCAGGTAGTCTCACCTCGACCAGCTTTGTTTACTACCACTGAAAACAAATGACTGTGCAACAAAAAAACATCAAGGGAGTCCACAACTTGAAGGGACAAAAGCACTAGTAAACAAACAAGATACATAAAACAACTGTAATCATGTTAGTCGTTGCAAGTGATGGAAGTTGGGTTGTCTAGGGATGTTCCTGGAGGCAGAGGAGGGCAGAAAGAGCATTGAACGTGTTTTTCGAAATGGGCCATCCAGGCCTCCAACTTTTCAACTTTTTTAGATAACATGTTCTAGCCTCGCCAGATGAACACCACACGTTCCCAAGTATGGCAATGAAAGTAGTGCATCTTATTCAAGGTTGAAATTAGCTTCACGTTCTCGTCCTGCCTCACTCTCTCTGTAGTTGTCATTTGGTCCATAATTGATTGAATGAGGTCCTAACAACTCTCCATACAACACACCTGCTACTGCCCATGTCCCACATGACACATCACACCCTGACTCCTCACTCCTCTATGATGAGCCAACCCACCATGATACTAACCTCGCTGGGAGTGGCCCCCTTGACCACCAATCGAACATCCCTAGATGTTTCCACCCCTTGCCTCCAAGTGCCCCCGATGTTTGCCTCCCTTTCTACCACCTCTACGGCCCACTTAGGCTAGCCGAGCTTGAGTGACCCCCTTCTGGGGCCACCACGACCTGAACAATTGGGGATGGGAGCTAGCTCCATCTGGGAGAGGCCCGCACATCCCTCTAGAATACCTAAATTGGGCTTCACACATGATGAAGAACGACAAATGTGAGGAGTAGAGCACATGCGGATCCACCTGAAACCACACAATAATTGCACTGAGGGAAAATTCACCCCTCCTACCGGCAAGACCACCTCTAGTCTCTCCAAGATAGACTCCAAGGATCTCAGTCTCACCATAGTGAGAGAAAAATATTTGATGCCCCCCCTGAGAAGATCACCCACAAGCCAAACGACCACCTAGAAAATAATGCACCTACCCCACAGATGCCAGCAAGCCCGAATGGCCCCGAAGAAAGAACTAGTGGAGGCAACTAAGACCTTATCCTTCCAATTCTGTGAGAAAGCCACCATACCACAATTGTGCAATAGGAGAATCCCTAGACCCATAATGAACTAGCACTACTCTAGTAAAACCAATTTTCCACATCGACTCCTCCATTCCACATACTTAACTCACATACCAAACCAGAAATTGTCAAAGGTAGACCCCCATGAACACAAGAAGGAACTTCAATGGATCAAACGTCGCCTCTCCCAAACCATGTGTCCACAGAAACAACCTTTTACCCACTCTAAACTCACATACCAAGCTTCTTAGCATAACCAGACTCCATAACTCTCAATGTGAATTGCACACCATAGTCAGGCATCACCCAGCTGATAACGGACCACACCACCATCCATTAACTCACCACTGATGCCACCACCTACAAAATACCATCTGAATGGATGTTTCACATAAGGTTATTTAAACTCCCTAGGTGATAACGGGCTGCACCACCATCCATTAACTCATCACTGACGCCACCACCTACAAAACACCATGATAATGGATGTTTCACACAAGGTTATTTAAACTCCCTCGTACTCAAGGTGCTTGGATAGGATTAGGAGGCAGGTCCTCGCACCCGCAGCTGTGCACCCTCCATCATATCCCACACGTTCCTTCAGGGATTGCGTTTACTCAATTCAACACCCTCATCAGGGAGGCCTCATAATATTTCTAGATTCTTCTATAATGGCATCCAAAGGAGCTAGGGGGCAACCCTGTACAAATTCGTCACTCTGGTGCCCACTACCACAATTTTCAAGCTTGTTTATAGTTTGTTGCCCTCCCAATCTATGTGTTCAGTGATTACATATTCAAAGGAGGAGAGTCTTTACCATATTTTCTCCCTGATGGTCACCAGTGACCAACTATTAATCACTTTTTCTGAGGGAGATCCGATGATTAGTTTCTACAAAATTGATATTGTGATTTTAGAATCGCCTGTAACTTCTAGATTTTCCACTCCTTGCTCTGATGTCATTTGTAATCCTTTCTCCAGTGCCAGGAATTTAGCCACATTATTGGTGGTGTTGCCACACGAGGCTACATCGAACTTCGTTACTTGCCCCCTATCATTGTGAATTACTCCACCGAGTACTGCCAATCCTGGGTTACCCTTGGAGGCGCCGTTGAAGTTGATTTTGTGAAATCACCTTGGGGGTCGAAGGAAAACGTTAGGTGATCAATCCCGCATTGGTTGGATGGTTTCCGAACCTAAAGTAGTGGAATATTGAGATATTTCCAATGCTATCATGATTTCTTGTTTTCTTACTTCCACTTTCCAATCCTCTTCTAACCAACGGCCTATAGATATGTTCTCTTTGATATTTCACTTTATAGTTAGACACACATGGTCAATTTGTATGCTTTCTGAGTGGAAAATAGTTCGCTTCCATTCTTTCCATATGTTTCAAAGGCCAAAGACCTTGAAAAGGCACCACACCTTGTTGACGATGGGGTTTTTGAAGATCATGCATTACCACACCTTAAGTGATTTGATCAAGTTATTCGTAGACCTGTCACAGGCCCCGAACAAAGATGTAACCTGATCCTAGAGATCTCGGGCTTTGGAGAAAAAGTTCAATAGATGATTAGATGTTTCCTCTTCTATAGTGCACAAAGGGCACATGGAAGGACCACAAAATCATTTCTTCCTGATTTTATCCCGAATCTTGTTGTGCCTAGTTAGCCATAGAAATAATGCTACCTTCGGCTATAGTTTTGAATACCATATATGTTTCCATAAGGGGGGCAGATTTTGGTCACCTGAAATAGATAAGATTGAATGATCTTATTTAAGAGAAAACATACCTTTTAGATGATGACCCCAATGTAGTTTATCAGGTTTCCCATTGTTGAGGATTGGTCGCTGTCAGAGGATCAGGAAGAGGGCCTCCCAATCCAGGGGTGGATCTCGTGCTGGCCAATGTTCTGAAGATTTCCATTCCCTCCATTTCACGGACGGGTTGGAGCAACCGAAAAGTCTTTTTCATTTTTTGCTCCTAATTTCCTAGTGAAAGTTTAGATCTCCCTAAGACTATCCTCTTGGCTTAATATGGGGTATTGCATCCATGACTCGTCCCAAAATTTAGCCTTTAATCCATTTCTAATTTTCCAGAAGCCATGTTCGTGAATTAGTGCCCGATTTTATTTTGCCTAATTCTGGATGGAAGACCCATTTGGTGGGATGTGATGATCCATCAGAGGGTTTTGTAAGCTCTTTGTGCCATATTTACCTAACCATAGCCTCTTACAGGTCTCCTTACCACCCTGTAGCGACCTCCACCAAAATTTGGCCCAAGAGCCTGCAACAGTGTTTCAAGCTCCTTGAGCCCTAGACCATCGTAGATCTTTGATTTGCATATTTTATCCCATTCTACAAGAGCACACTTATGCCCAATCTGCGAGCCCAACCAAAGGAATTTTTGAAACTTAGCTGTTAGATATTTGTAGACACTTTGGGGGTCGGGAGGGCCGACAGCTGATATATTGGGATGGCCTGAAGAATATATTTTAAAAGAATGAGTCACCCCAGGGTGTTCAAGATTCTAAATGTCCAACTGGGGAGTGCACCTATTCTGAATCTGAGGGTTCATGCAATATGGATTTTCACCCTTGGATGAGTGTTGAAGAAGAATATATCTAATTTATCGCCATTGATCAAAGTTTCGGATGCTTATTGAAATTATTCTAGGATGAAGCCAAATTGCTTGGCCTCCTTTAGAGTTGGTTTACCAAATAACATGTTGTCATCCAAAGATTTTTGATGGGTTATTAAAGGGGTATCTTCAGATATTTTTAGCCCCTGGAGAGATTGTGATTTTGTCGCAACCTTTATGAGTCTACTCAGTCCTTCAACAACTATGATGAAGAGAAAGGGGGATATAGGGTCCCCCTGTCGTAGACCTTGGAAGCCTCGGAAGGGACGAGAGGGCACCCCATTAACTAAGATGGAGTAAAAAGGGGTTACAATCATAGATTTGATCCAGCTTATCCAAGTTGGGGAGAATCTAAAATCTTCAAGGATTGACAAGAGATAGTTCCAATTTAGGCAATCATATGACCTAGAAAGATCAAGTTTGATTAGCATACCTGGAGCTTTGGAGGAGGATAGAGAGTGAACTACTTCATGGGCCACCATTATGTCGTCAATGATCTACTGACCTTCCAAAAACCCCAACTTCTCTAGATCGATTATCTCTTTCAAAAGGGGCTTTAATCACTGGACGATAATACCAAAAATAATTTTATATATCACGTTACAGAGGGTGATTGGAAGAAATCCACTAGGATCTTGTTGGGTCCCTATAATACTAGTGATTACCCCATTACTATTGTAGTTGCATCCCTTATTAATATTGTTGTGCCCCTATTTTCCCCATATTGTTATTACAATGCCCCATAGAATCCCTCTATTGTTATTTTTGTGGCTTTATATTATTATTGTTAGGTCAG
>APFE030691623.1:229388-285586 GCA_000404065.3 Pinus taeda | reverse complement strand
ACATGTTGCACTGTATTTTGGGTGACCTTTGGCCTTAGTTGTCGGGGCCCATTTTCTATTTTTCCCCATAGTGGTGTTCAGGGGGGGTGTTGGAACTACTACATCTACATACAGACTCTCAGTTAGAGCATTGGATTGCATGCATGCAGACTCTTAGTTAGAGCATGCAACTACATGCAACTGCATGCAAACTCTTAGTTAGAGCATGCAACTACATGCAACTACTACACATCTACTTGCGGACTCTTAGTTAGAGCATGGGATTGCATGCAAGATTCCTTTTGCATGATTACTCCTTGATTTGCTCCTTCTTTAACTCCGTAACTGACTAGTTATCTCCAGAACTTGTTGTAGGTGTTGAGTCTTCTCATTGATCACCACTATAGTTCATTACCTTGGGATCTTCACCCAGTAATGCTATATCATGAGCATTGTAACATATTTTCTAATGAATCATTATTTTCTTCTTTCGATTTTATTTTAATGTTTTTGCTCTGCAAAGCTGTGTGTTCAACCTTTACTAGCTAGATTCATCTGTGTAGGTTTTCTAACACATTTACACACCTCCGCCACTATTCAATATGGTGAATGGTGTGAAGCTGCTTATTTTCAAGGGCTTGGGAAATGAGGACCCAAACCAGTTTTGGTTCGTTGCGAAGGTCGTATGGACAACCCAAAAAATTATAGATGATCAGATGAAAAAAGCAATGTTGGTTACTTCTTTATAGGAGTGTGCACTAACATGGTACACTAAGTACTGCACCGATAACCTGATAGTTGTGTTGGCAGACATTCAGACTGCATTAAATAAGGAATTCAATAGACCCAAGTCTGAAGTGCAATCAATCATGGGATTCAAGGAAATCCTGATGAAGCTTGGTGAGACACCCTAGCAGCTAGATCAAAGATTGAAATGCAAGATCCACAAAGCTAACATGAATCTTACGGATGGGAAACACCATGAATGGTTTATGGCTTCGATCTTGCCTCATTTAAGGGTTGCTTTATCACAACAAAAGATTATGACCGAGGAAGAAGCCCTCAAGATTGCAATGAGACTATAGAGACACTGATTCAAGATGGTGCTTTGGGAGTTCAACAGATTCACGTGGAGTTGTAGAATCTTTCCCTAGAATTCCAAAGTCTAAAGAAGGATAGAGCAACTCAGCTAAAGGTGCGCAAAGAAGTTTGGTGTCTGAAATGTAAGATCTAGTGGCATGATAAATATCATTGCCCTCTCTTTGTGAATTACGTTGCAGGAGGAGGGTTGATGCCTCTGAGGTCGGAAGCTCAAGCAGGGCCAAGTACGAGGCCTGCGATGTGATGTGTTATGTCAGGTAGGTAGGAAACATGTGATAAATAACTGTCACTTGCTACAGAAATTTGTAGAGACACTACAACAACTCTTCTACAACTTTTGCAAATCAGTGGGTCACGATAAGTGTAACTCCCATAGCTATGAGTTAATGATGGAAAGAATGCCCACGTATCAGAGGCAGACAGAGGCACAGCCTCCAAATCAAGGTGTTGGGGGAGTGCAAGGAGGATATCATGGGCACAGATGAGGCTGAAGTACGGGAGGACCTGCGAGAGGTCGAGGACAAGTTATTTACTACAATTGTGGAGGGCCAGGACACTATGTACGAGAATGTACGAACCGTATGTGTCTTTCGTGCCAATTTTTATAGACATATTTGGGCAGTTCAAACCCAATCTTAGATGTCAATAAAATAGGGCTCCTCAACCCCTAAAAGTTTTGTTTCAAACCCTAAAAGATCATGGTCATCTTATTACATCATTCCCCAAAAGTTCCACCTAAAAAACCATCTAGAATTGGCCTAAACTGGACCATATTAACTACTCCATTATCAAGGTGGGATGCATACTGACTTCTACACTAGCCAGGTGTGATGCATACTAATGGGGCCTTATGTAGTGTGCAATGAGCGAATATGGACAAATGTCCGAGATAGTTTTCTAAGTGGATGCTCAGGGAATCTTCTAGAAACTTCTCCTATGACACTTTCCTCTTTGAATTCACCCAGGGATGAGTAAGAGATCCTAGAAATCTCCAAATGGAACCAAATGCAACAAGTGGAATGACACTAATCAAAACCCCAAATATGACTCACACCCTTGCACACATCTATAAATGGATCCCTCATCTAAGAGATCCAGAGGCTGGAATATGGTGAATTGCAATGAAGTGCTGATAGTTTGTGCTTGAGATAAGAGCATTGTATTGTTGGTGTGATCTTGCAATTTCATGAGGTGAAGAGGGATTGATGCTGGGAGGATGATGCTTGATCAGACAACTTGGTTGTAATTCTCCCTTCTATTTAATAAAGTTCTTCAATTTTTCCTACATATAATTGTGCACTTGTGAATGTTATTATTTGTGAATGCCATTGTATGTTCGTTATACATCTAATTTTGTAGTGTTTATGTTACAATAGATCAATATGCTTTGATGGTTCTTTGCTACTATCTTTCTACATGTACTCTTCAAGCGGGATAAGTATGGAGAGGAGTTGCAAGCTCTGTCAAGGGGGAGAAAGATCGAGAAAAGGATTAAGCAAAAGTTCTAGGTTGGTCCTCTCATCCTTCTCTTATCTATTGTGCATAGAAGAAATCAATGAATTAATTTGAACTGTTGTTTCTAAGGTAGCTACCAAACCTAGAGGGCTAGTCGATTGAAAAGACACTAGTTTTCCTAGAAACAAAATGGTGACTCCATTGGGGATCGAAAAGATGTTTGTTTGTTGTTGTTGTTTATTTTATAAACTATAGACAAAGCTTGAAGTCAACCAGGCAGCCTTCGAACTGCTCTTGCTCTGCAATTTCATAGTAGATAAACGCTGCTTCAATCAATCTCTGGTTTAGTTTATGAATTAAACATTTGGCTTACAAGCATTCTAGGTCACCTTTTGGTAGCCCAGTAACCTCTCAAGTCATTCCTCTGTACTTTGCTCTTTTCTTTCCATCATAGCTCAGCTTAACTCACTGAAATTAGTTGCAAATTTGAGCCTAAACCCACTTCAGTTATGCTCCATGGCCCATCGCATTATCTGTCACTATCAAGTAGTATGCATCGCACCTCCCAAGTCTGCAAAGTGCGATGCATCCCTGTTTTTGTGAATGCCAGGTGCGATGACTGACTAAACCTATTTCCATTCTAGAAATTCAGGGTTTTGTCCTTGTTTTCAGTTTTTTTTAGTTGTTTTTGCTGGTTATGAACAATACCCCATTATTGAAGCCTGCTTGCATCACATAGATTAGCCTCCATTAATTAGGATTACTAAATGTTTTTTATGTATTTGTCCATCATTTGCAATCCTTTGTCGAAGATTTGCTTAAATCGAACTATCTCTTTGGTACAAAAAGTGTTGTAACTGTCGTTTTGTGTCAAAAAGAGAAGTGTCATGGATTCTTCCTTCCCTAGATAGCTGATTGAAATTTTTGTCATGTATTTGATTTGATTTGTTGATATTATAAGTGTCAAAAGCATTTTCTATTTGAAATTGAAAAGTGTCGTTTAGTCTTCCTATCTATTTTGAAAAAGAAATTGTCAAAATGTCATTTTGAAAGAAATATTTCAGATTTTTGCTACATTTGTTTTTCTTTTTTGGCATTTTTTCACATTAAGGGGAACGAAAAAAAAATACATGCATTTGCATTTGCATTTAGTTTGTGTGCGAAAAATGATTTAGGAAAGTGCATTAGTGTGTGCTCTTTTCTCTTTGTTTGAAAGAATCATAATTTTCTTTCCCTAGTAGCTAGGATTTTCATTGCTCAAAATAAACAATGATTGTTTATCATTGTAGATTTCATTTTAGGAATCTCAAATCAACATCACATGGTGAACCATTAAAAGGAAAACTTTAAACAAGATCAACTCTAAAAGAAATCTCAATGAACCTAACAATGCTTTGGAACCTAACACAACACATCTAGAGGTCTAGGCTAGAGATGTGTTTCGGCGTCGTAAAAACTAGTAACTATCATTTTCATCGAAGGTTGGGTGATTCCTCCTCCTTGATATGACAAGTGCTAGCATGGACTTGTGCTCCACATATTGTCATGAATATATTGGGAGACCACAATAGGCTTATATCCTTTATCCATAGGAAGCTGTGTCTGCCACCCTATTGATCACAATGCACTGAACACAACATTCGGGAAGATTGACTATCGTACATAAGTCCTTGGTAATTTCTCTTTAATTTATCACCAAGGTGTATATTGTAGTTTTGTGATTGGCTTGGTAATACCTCTATCTAGATTTTCCAAAGTAGTCACTTTTGTTCCTTTTCGACTCTCTAAAATAAAAGGTCCATCTGAGCACTTGTCACTTTAGGCTCATTAAAAATTGAAGGGGACTAGAGTCATTTTTAGATTTTTCTCGACTCTTAAAAATTGAAAAAGCAAAGTTGTGTCAAAGCGTCATTAAAATTAATTGAATTTGGAATAACATCCCTGTTCCTTAGTTGATCTTAGGTTGAGATATAGGGAGACAAATCTGGGATCCACCAATCATGGAATCCCCTTTGAGGGGAATCCTAGTCCTTTTTCTTCTTGGGGAAATATTGGTGCTCTGTATATGGCTACATTGTCCCTTCAAGGAATTACAATTGGCCTACTAGTATGGCTATTCTCAACCTATATGGTTCAAAATAACGCGATTCCTCAGCAATTGGGCCAGCATCCAATTGATACTGAAGTTGACCCTTTGCCTTCTTCTTCATTTGTTTCTCCCTCCCCTTCTTCCTCTTCGCTTGGTGAAAGTAGTGATGCTAATAACTGGGTGACTGAGAAGAAGAAGAAAGGGAAGGAGAAGAAGCAGAAGCCAATTCAGCAAGGGGGAAACCATGCATCATCTGGAGAAAATCAGTACATTAAGCTTTCCAAATCCATATTTCCATGCATAATTTGTAGAGGAGACCATTTTCATCAAGATTGTCTATGCTTTCCTCAGATCTTGAGAGAATGGTCCCCCGGTTCGCACCACTCGGTGTCATCAACCTCTGGTGATCATGTTGATAGCACGCCATCAACTAGTAATAGTGAAGTTCAAGGACAGAAAGGAAAGGTCAACGTTCCATGTAGGTTATGTGAAGGGAACCATACCCTTCACCGCTTTCCTTTTTTGGATGAAGCCAAAAGAGCATTGGATAACCGTCTTGCTTCAACGCAGTGACGTCCAACTGGTTACTAGAAACTCTCCCCAAGTCCTTTACTAATTCAAAAACTGACTAACTTAAATCAACCATTGGTTGAAACCACTCATTCCGAAAGTGAATCTTATGATTCTACACCTGACGAAAGTCAATAGGTCAAGGTGAGAGTTGACCCAGTTTTACCATCAGAAAATCATACCATCCCTAAAGAGAATGAGAACAATACTATTCAAATTCTTTTGTTACTTTAGAGACTGATGAACTTGGGGGCAATCCACCCATTCCTTCACAATAGGAGGAAAATCCCCCAGTTCTCGTAAATCAAGGGGTTATTTCTTTCGTTTATTCGGTACCCCCTCCAAGTAGTCTAGTCACTTCCTTTGATTGGAATCGACTAGCAACATCCTGCCTTCCTTCTTATGTACCTTTCCGGATCATAGTACAAGTTTACAAAATGATTATGTCTAGCACTATCATAGATGAAGGGGCATCAGTGAGTATCCTTTCCTCAACTTCTTGGAAAGTGCTTGGTTTACCATCGCTTATGCCTCAGGCTTTAACAAAGGAACCAGTCAACCATTAGGGATCCTTCCTAAGTCATCAATAACTTTGGGAAGGAAAACCATTAACTTGAACGTGATGGTAATCCCAAGATCATTATATTACAATCTACTCCTTGGACGTGACTATGTCTATAGCATGGAAGTGATTGTTTCAACACTCTTCTGAATGATGTGCTTCCCACATGAAGGAAAAATTGTCACCATTGACCAAATTTCATTTCCTGGTTCAAGCACAGCTCCAAGTCAAACATCATCCCTAAGTGGTCATTTTGCATCAAGAGTGTCTCTTCAACCTTCATTCCATCCACCTAATTGTCGAAAGTAGTCTAGTTAATGTAACGAAGTTTAGGGGGCATGCACCCTTGCGTATTTTATGGATGAACCCAGCTGAAGAGATAAGTTTCCCTATAGGTTATGTGATTGGTCTAACACACCATTCACCTTCGTCTATTATGCAAGTGAAGCCAAGGAAGTGTTTTGCCTATTCTGTGGATGAAACCATCCTACCATATGAGTTTCCCTGTTGGTTATGTGATTGGTCTGACACACCATTCACCTTTGTCTATTCTGCAGACGAAGCCAAGGAAGTGTTTTGTCTATTTTGCAGATGAAACCATCCACATAACCACAAAGGTTCCCATATGGTTATAGAAGACTCTCTTTTTCATCATGTTGGGGGCATGCAAACCTTTTTCCATTTCATTTTCTAGCCTTTTAGCTTTTTAGCTTTTTAGTTTTGTCGTTTTCTAGGTTTTTTAGTTTTTTTTATTCTATCTTGCGTAAAAAAGAAAACTAAAATTGAGCATAGTTCCCCCATGGTTTAAGCTCATTAAAAAAATAAACCCACCACCGAGCATATTTCCCCCATGGTTCAAGCTCATTAAAAAATTAACCTACCACCGAGACGAGTTCCCCCACGGTTCAAGCTCATTAAAAAATGAACCCACGTAGAGTAATTAACCTTTGTGATTGTTGTTATATCATCCTTTTAAGCCTTGGTTGTGTACCTCCCATCACCTCCATTGTTTTGGCCTATCATACACTTCCACTTGGTTTTTGACCTGTTTGAGGAATAGCTACGACAAGTGGTCTTGTTAGCCAACCTTTTCCTAGAAATGACCATGTTTTGAGAAGTTCCAAGCTTACCCAGAACTAGTTGCTACCTTATACAACACTCATTCCTCAAAAACAAGTCTCCTTTAAACTTTTTTCAGACTCATTAAATATGAAAATATTGTCGAGCAATTGGCCTTTCCAACTCATTAAAGTGATTGGAATTGCCATCCCTCATGTATATTTTAATCTTTTTCGGACCTGAGGGATTATCTCATGAAAAAGTTCGTGTGCTTGTCTTTTTCGACTTGTTAAAGTGATCAAAAAGTCATCCCTTTTGTATTATTTAATCCTTTTTCAGACTTAACGGATTATTTTACGAAAAAGAACTACTGGAGTTTCCTTTTCGTCCTTTTTAAAACTCACTAAACATGAAAAGGACCAAGTTATCCTTGTCGTTAAACTTGCTAAAATAATAGCAACAAACTCGTCCATTATAAACGAGACAAAGTTTCCTTTTTGTCCTTTTTCAAACTCTCTA
Source organism: Pinus taeda (assembly GCA_000404065.3). Classification (NCBI taxonomy): domain Eukaryota; kingdom Viridiplantae; phylum Streptophyta; class Pinopsida; order Pinales; family Pinaceae; genus Pinus; species Pinus taeda. The sequence continues at coordinate 278,252 of APFE030691623.1, read as the reverse complement.
AACATGAAAAATACCGAGTTTTCCTTGTCGTTAAACTCGTTAAAACTGTTATCACTTTTAAAAAAAAAAGATCTGATATATGTAACTTTTCATCCTAGCCCGATGACAAAGGTCAGTGTTAGTCTATGTTGTTTTCATATTGTTTTTTTTTTCCCTTAAGGTCTGAAGTTTTAAGAGGTCATGAGTCAAGTATATTCCTATCTACCATTGGTTCTCCTTCATTCACCATTGTTTCATAGCCACGTGTCATTTTGTTATCCACTACCAAGCCTTTTGGTAATTGCGTAGCGCATGCATACTTTTAAAGTGTTTTCGTAGCGCTTTTATTTGTTTAGTAGTTTCGCAGTGCAAACCTTATTAGGAGATTTCACAGTGCATTATTCAAATTTCAAACTAACCGCGCTGCGAAATCATTGATTCGTTCATTTCGCAGCGAATCTTTCCCGAAATTTCAAATCCGTTAGGTGAATCACAGGCTATGTCATCTCGTGTCAGTTCATGTACTCCTCTTATCACGTTCCACCACCCATCGCCATTATCACCACCATTAGATTTGTTGATACGCAGGAATCACCATTTCCAAGAAAGGCCACCTTGCACAAATCTTAATGATGATTGTAAGCCTTGCATGAATAACAAATCTGCAAGATTGCAATTTGAAAGATTACAAACGGTAAGATCAATTTCAAATACAAGTATAATCAAGCGAGGCAGCAAATTCAAGCGAGGCAAAATTTTAAAGGAAGCTGAGTTACAGTTCAAACCAGAGCTAGTATTCCTTGTTTGCAAATCTTTAAGATTTCATGGAGAGATCAATGGAGAAAAAAGAACACAGATCCGGCAAATGTCTAAGGAACGAGCCTGAAGGCTTGGATATAGCACTAAGGAATAAAGAGGTGGAGAAGGCATTTTAAAAAGCCGGGTGCTGGAATTTTTGCAAGAAGTTACAAGGAGGGCATGCACAGGTAACCAAAGAATTTGCGCTTAATTTCACAGGTTTAAATTCAAAGGTAGCTATCATAGAATTGCAGGTCTCGCCAGAGATGATATCCACTGTGACAGATATTCCACGAGGACAAGAGAACTGGTTCAAAATTTTCAAATTTGACATGAATCCTTGCAAGGAATTTTTAAAGAAGGAGTTTGTAAATGCATATTTAAGTAAGTCAGTGCCCAGGAGCTATGTCAAAGAGTCTTATGCACATTTACTCACCTGCATACAAAAATACTTGACTTGCGAAGGAAGGTATAACAAGGTGTATTCGTACCATTTCAAGCTCCTTTTGCATTTCACAGGGAAGGTTTCCATTGATCTACCTTTTTATCTATTTCGTAGTTTGAGTAAGATGTGTGACAAAGTACAATTGAGGAAAGAAGCTTGTGAAACTTCTCTGTTTCATCATGGCTTGATTAAACTACTGGTCTTACATGAGCTTCAAAAGGTAGGCAAATATTGGAATTCATTTATTTTTATGGCTGGTTTCAAAAGCCAGACTGGCCTCAGTCCTCTACCTGCAAGAGATCTCACAATAGCGGATCTCCAAACAGAAGCAAGAGCTAAGAGATTTCCAAAATTAAAAGCAAGGAAACAAGTGAGAGAGCCAGTACAGCCACTGATCATTCAAGACACACCTTAACAATCAACTAAGGAAAAAGCTCATGTTAAAAAGATTGTACCTGAAGCAAGCACAGCTGAAGTAGTCTCAAGGAGAAGAACAAGAAGTCAGATGTCTGAAGAAAAAGGTAAAGCAGTAGCGGTTGAAGAAAGTCCAGTTTCAAAGAGAAATCTAAATGACTTATTGCAGGCTATTGACTTTGAGGAGTCCCTACTAGTTCAAGATGAATTGATGCAGTCAGATAAAGAGAGTACAAAGAAAACCAAAGCCTAAAAAAAGCTTAAATTTGATGAGCAAGTTGAACAATTTGTTTTCAAACCCATGAGACCTATAACAAGGAGATTTCAGCAAGTACAGGAAGCACCACCAAGAACATAGGAAACAAGGGAAGAGATACAACACCAGCAAAGAAAGGACACAGGCAAAACAGTCGCCACATCCAAAGAAGACAATATAGCAGACTTGAAAAGAAAATTGGAATCAGCTAACCATGAGATTGCCAGACTGAAGAAAGCTGCTAGAAGACATGCCATCATACAAGCTAATTATTACAGAATTAAAACCTTATGGGAAGAGAATGCAGCTTTAGAGGTGGTTGACTGTAATACTCAATTTCATACCTGGACAGTGCCGACAATCAAAGAAGCAAAGTTCATTAGGATGATTAATATGCAATTGAGAGCTGGGAACAAGATTATGAAGAAACAAATAGAAGATCTAAAGGCACAGTTAAGCCAACTAAAGGAACTTTCTAAATGAAATCACATTTCAAGTAAGAGTATGTTTTGAATTTTGATGAGTTTGCTTGGTCTCATCTTCTTGAAGAATTCTAAATTTCCATTCAGTTTTGGAAAATCTAAAGGAAGTTTTGACAACAAAGTGTTCGATTAATAAAATTTTTGGGTTGAGAACTATGTCTTTTAAACAACTCAGCAATTTCGTAGCGCGCTACGAAACTGCTGAAGGTGATGATTAAGGCTTAGCAGTTTCGTAGCACGCTACAAAACTGCTGAAGCTAAAGGTTCCAATACAAATCAACCAATTTTGAAACAGAAGCAGGAAAATTTTGAGGAAAAAATATATGCAAGGAGACATATGAAGCTACAGAAATCAATCAGATTAAGACAGATGGAGAAATATGGTTTGGATCCAAATTTGAATTTTGTCATAAAGTGAGTAGTTTAAGCACAGTTCATATATGTTAAGACAGCCTGAATGCATTTTTTGTTTTAAAAAGCAATGGACAGCACATCAATGGACATGGCCACCTATCACATTTTGGAAAGCAAAGATGAAAGACCTGCTTCTGTGGATTCGAAAACCATAAAACCGAGGAGCAAGGGTAGTTTCCTATATTTCAGGACAGTGGAGAGGATATGGCATATAAGACCAGCGTGGAGCATTGAACACCCATCCCAGCCAAACTGAAAGAGGAACAGATGTCAAAGAACGAGAATGATCCTAATCAAAGCTATTGTTCGTGTAATATGAAGTTAGAGTCCTACTTGATTTAGATCTCTAAAAACTCTAGTTAACAATTTGTTGTATTTAATAAGTAGTTAACGTTTAATAGGTCTCAGTAATAGAAGTAGTTTTCGAGTTCCCCTCATGCATGAGGAGGAATCTCAATTAGACAGGAGAAGAACTCTATATATAGCTGAAGCAGCAATGTAAAAAGGGTTGGAAATTTTATGAAAAAGGCTGATATTTGGCTTATGTAAGACTCTGTTTTGATAATACATGTTTGGCTTTACTTCTCAAGGTTCATGAGGGATTTTATGTTCAGAATGTGTGATGTTGTCCTTTTCCTAATTCTTGCAGTGTTATGAATGTGTAATCACTTAGAATTCACTTGAGGTGCTCTAACTTCCTGTATGCATTCATAGACTGTGTGGTCCTATCTGAGTTGTTATGTTCTGAATATTTTAAATGTTGAATGCCCTGACTTCTATGTAAGGTTGAATTCATTGTCATATTGAAATGTTATTGACTCCATAAGCCCAATGGATAGTTGTTAAATGCATTTCCACCATTCATATTCTTACAATTGTTTCACAAGAGTTAGCCATCTTAACTATAATCAAAATCATTAACCCCTTTTTGAGAGAGCCCTCTCAGGTTGAGGAGGCTAAGCCTCAGCCTAAAGTAGGTTTGAAATAGTTACTTAGAGTCAACCTGATCAGCAGCCTATTAGGACCTGATTTTGAGATAACAAAAAAAATAGCGACAAACTTGTCCCCCTAGACAAGAATGAGTTTCACTGTCACTGGGCTCATTAAAACATAGCGACAGGTTTGTCCGAAGGGAAAATTATAGAACAAGCATATGTTATCCTCCTCAAGCTTGCCAAAAATAAGGACGTACTGGCCAACAATTACTTGGGAAAACGGAAAAAAACTTGAATAAATTTATGGTAGCAGGTCATTGTTGAACATGACACTTTCACTCCATCACCATGATTGAGTCGGGTTGGGTTATTCCATTTACCAATCATCTCGCCATTAGTCTTTCACACCATCCATCTTTTAAGGTTAATGCTACCAATCCATCTCAATGTCGCCAGCATGTTCAAGAAAAGTCATTCAGTTGAGAAACCACAAACCCAGTTAATGCCTCATCCACAGCAATACCTTCAACCTTCATTTTCCATGACCACCATTCCTAAACCTTATGTCATCAAATCATTTTCACCTCTAGAAATCATTTGCTTCATTTCATGTCATAAATGTGGGATACATCAAGGCCTTCCTACGATGGGTCACTTCTTGTCGACATCAACACATTATCCAAGAAGCTGACTTAGAAACAAACCTCTCAGTACTTTGAAGCTTGCATGCCTCAATGGCAAGTTTCTCACTTCCGGTGACAGGTTGACATCAATGGCCATCGACCGAAAGATTTTGCATGGTGTTCCACATTGGATCATATATTCACACGACGTGAATTGTACTGTGGTACCTTGAGGGTCATTATCATTATCAGTGATTCCTCTCATGCCTATTAATAGCTTACATTATTGGCTGGTAATCAGGGGATGTCTTTCCATGTTCGACTTCAGAACATCTCTCCACATTGATTGACTTGTACATCGGGCAAATATTGAACGAGTTTTGAAGACCCTGGATCTAGTTTAATCCATCTGGGCTGTGATATATTCAGGGATATAAAGACATCAAATGTACACAAAAGCTACACAGATGGTCATCCAGACCAAGAATGATGAATCTACGGCTGAAGAATCACCAGTCTGCAAATGTAGACAAATATCTGTTCTATGTACATGAAATGAATTTATAAATCTGAGCATGGAAATGCCCGCCACAGCCAGATCATGAAAATTATATTATGATGATGCATTGTATTGTATCTTTTACAAGTCACCTTCCAGTTCGAAACCTCAGATCCTCATGATAAAGCATTTCACTTGCCATCAAGATTTACGTCTTCGTGCTTTAGGGGGCAACTATTATAGACATATTTGGGCACTTCAACCCCAATCCTATATATTGATAAAATAGGACTCTTCAAACCCTAAAAGTGTTGTTTCATACCCTAAAAGATCATGGTCATATGATTTCATCATTCCCTAAAAGTTCCACCTGAAAAACCATCCAGAATTGGCCTAAACTGGACCATACTAACTACTCCACTATCAGGGTGTGATGCATACTAACTTCTACACTAACCAGGTGCAATGCATACTGATGGGGCCTTCTATAGGGTGCGATGAGAGAAGATGGAAAAATGTCTGAGACGGTTTGCTAAGTGGATGATCAGGGAATCTTCTAGAAACTCCTCCTATGACACTTGCCTCTCTGAATTCACCCAGGGATGAGTAAGAGATCCAAGAAATCTCCAAGTGGAATGACACTAATCAAAACCCCAGAGATGACTCACACCCTTGCACACATATATAAATGGATCCCTCATCTAAGAGATCCAGAGGCTAGAATATGGTGAATTGCAAGGAAGTGCTGATAGTTTGTGTTTGAGATAAGAGAATTGTGTTGTTGGTGTGATCTTGTTATTTCATGAGGTGAAGAGGGATTGATGCTGGGAGGATGATGTTGGATCAGACAACTGGGTTGTAATTCTCCCTTCTATTTAATAAAGTTCTTCAAGTTTTCTTCTATATAATTATGCACTTGTGAATGTTATTATTTTTGAATGTCATTGTATGTTCATTATACATCTGATTTTGTAGTGTTTATGTTACAATAAATCAAGATGCTTTGATGGTTTTTTGCTATTTTGTTTCTACAGGTACTCTTCAAGGGGGATAAGTATGGAGAGGAGTTGTGAGCTCTGTTGAGGGGGAGAAAGATTGGGCAAAGGATTAAGAAAAAGTTCCAGGTTGGTCCTCTCATCCTTCTCTTATCAATTGTGCATAGAAGAAATCATTGAATTACTTTGAACTGTTGTTTCTAGGGTAGCTACCAAACCTAGAGGGCTAGTTGATCGAAAAGACACAAGTTTTCCCAGAAATACTGGTACTATACTCAGTTTGACCACGCAATAGAAGACTTCCCTATATTAATAGCAAAGATGTGGGAAAAGGGAACGCAGCCTTAGCAGCCTACCCAGAACTTGCAGATGAAGAGGTATTAACCCCACAAAGAGGATCCTAATGGGAATATTGTGCTACGTAGTGGAATGACAACTAGTAAAGATAACAGAAAGCAACCTAAAGAAAGTGAATGGGTCCGCAAAGCTCTAGAAAAGGAGGTTGGATTTGATTTAGAGAATGCGAAAGAAACCTTCATGGAAGTGAAGAAAAGCTTTGTAGAGGCTTCTACCTCAGGAAGTCAGGATAAACAGTTTGAAGAAATGGACCCATCCATGCTTACTACCTTTTCAGAGACCTGTATGAAGATGTTTCATGATAGCAAGGATGTTAAAGGATTAATGGAGTTGATAAATAAGTGTGCCAGTAAAGAAAATGATTTTGAGGGACTCCGCGTGGTCAGGAAAAATGGTAAGCATAAGGCAAGAACAGGGCGTGAGATGAGGCTCAACGCGCAAATAGGCGAATATGAAATGGACTAAGTTATTCTGGATCTTAGGTCAGACGCGAATATTTTTCCTAAACAAACATGGGAGAGAATGGGGAGACTTGTGCTACAGTGGTCTCCGATTCAATTCAGGATGGTGAATCAGCAAAAGATTATCCCCATGGGAAGATTGCAAGGAGTGATAGTAGATATTGAAGGCGCGAGTGAATTGGATGATTTTGAAGTGATAGATATTGTTGATGACCGCAATCCCTACCCTGAGCTCCTTAGGATCGACTAGTCTATCGACATGAATGGGGTGATCAATTTGAAGAAGTGGACGATGTCATTTGAGAGGAAACCACTCCACGTAGTATTACCTTTGGACCCTGTAAAGGGACCACGTTACACTGAACCGGTCAATGAATATGAAAGTGATGATGATTTGGACTAAATCTACAAATTAAGAGCATGAGACAAATATTGGGTGAATCTGATAGTAGATGGGAACATTACATGGGACTACGAAAGCTCTTATACATTGGATTTGGATGAGGAGTTGGAACACTGGCAGAATTGGTTGCATGAAGTATCTACATTGCATTGTAACGTGATGACTAAATCATTCATTTTGCATCATCAGAGGTAAGGAGTTTGCCTTATTATAATGGTCTAACTGATCTAGATAAATTTTTGGATGCATTTGAAAGGGAACTTCCTGAGAAGCATCACTTCCAAGCACTGAATATGATGTTGTGCACTACACCCGCAAGATGGTGTGGTATGCATAAAGAAAATTTTGATCGATGGCACGAATATAGGAGGATGATGAGGGTGCAGTTTGGTCACCCAAAAGTATTATTAACAAAGAAATATGATGGGAGGAGTGATATGTACGATCACTTAGCAAAATGGATTGATCCTTATGGAGCAGAGCCTCAACTGGAGTGGGTGCATTTGTTTTGTCATGCTTTAGATGTAATACCAATGAATTGATACTTAGAAACCAAGCTCTGCCACGACAAGGGTGAATGGGATATATTGAGACAGGGATTCTTAATGACTTTCAGCGTTGAAGATGGATTCGAGTGCATTGACAAAGTGTTGCAGGAGGTCAAGGCAACAATCTTTAGAATACCATAGGATCCCTTGGATTTGATTCAACCAAATTGGACCACCCAGCTATGCCATGCGCTAGAATGCTACAATGTGACTACTGAAGAAGAAAATGAGGATCTAAGGAACCTTAATATCCTAGAGGAAAAATGTCACCGTGAAGTTGAGGGGTCGTAGATAGAGAATCTAGATATCACCATGTTGCTGAAAACTAGACAAGTGAATATTGGAACAGCTGCGGAGCCGAAGTTTGTGAAGATAGGGGACTACTGGGATGATGCTATGGTGGATAAGGTCACTAAGTTGCTTCGCAAGTACTAGGATTTGCTCCCTAGAAAGTTTTCAGACTTGAAGGGGATAATAAGCGATTTAGGAGTGATGAAAATAATGTTGAAACTAGACGTGATGCCTGTGAAGTAGAGGCCATATCGCCTTAATCCTAAGTACAAGGAAAAGGTCCACTTGGAGTTGGAAAAGATGTTGGAAATGGGTATTATTGAGCCAATAGAGGAATCCAATTGGGTGATTGCAATGGTAGTTCAGGAAAAGAAGCAGAAGGACGAGATCAAGATTTGTGTAGATCTCAGGAAGTTGAATGATGCTTGCGTTCATGATCCTTTTCCAACTCCGTTCAAGCGTTGGATAATGTTGACAGGCAGGAGGCTTATTCATTCACTGTTGGGTTCTCTGGATGCCATCAAATAAAGATCACGCTAGAAGACAAGAGTAATATTACCTTCATGACTGAGTAGTGATGCTTTCATTATATGGTAACTCCTTTTGGATTTAAGAATGCACTGGTAATCCTTTTGTGTGAAGTCATTGCGGCGTTCAAAGAGTTCATTCACAATTTTTTGAAGGTATACTTTGATGATTGGATAGTGTTTGGACTGGTAAAGCACAATGTAGCTAGTTTGCACTTAATGTTGGATACATGCCAGAGGTCTTAGATCGCGCTAAACTTGAACAAGTGTTTATTTTGCGTCCCTTTCGAAATCTTGCTAGATCATGTAGTGTGCAGACAAGGATTAATGGTGGACCCTGCTAAGATCATGATCATAATTAATTTAGAGGCACCAAGGAGTGTTAAACAGCTGAGCACAATACTGGGTCATACTAGATATTCTTGAAAGTTCATCAAGAGTTATGCTTAGATTACCGTGCTAATGGAAAAATTGTTGAAGAAGGATGCTACATTCTCTTGGAATTAGGAATGTCAACAGAGTCTGGATGTATTAAAGGAGAAAATGGTCACTTTGTCGACCCTAGTCTTCCCAAATTGGAAGAAGGAATTTCATGTGGATGTGGATGCATCATGTATTGCTTTGGGAATAGTGCTGATGCAGCCAGTAAAGGAGAATTGGATCGCCCAATAGAATTCATGAGTAGGAAGATGTCGAAGGATAAAAATAATTATTTGATGACAGAGTGCAAAGGGTTGGTTATGTTGTACATGCTCTAGATGTTTAGGCATTACTCACTAGGTGGACACTTTAAGATGTATACTAGCCATTCTACATTAAAGTACCTAGTCAACAAGCTTGTGTTGGTGGGGGAATATGCAGTTGGTTGTTGCTATTTCAGGAGTATGATTTCGAAGTAATTGTGAAGCTAGGGAGATTGAATGCAGGACCAGATCATTTGTCGCATATTGAAACAGGAGAGGAGCTTAATAATTTGGAGGAAGGACTGCCTGACACGCAACTCTTTGTGTTGCACGTAGCAGATAATCATTTTGTAGAGATTATCCACTTCCTGACTACAGGAATGTCTCCAGAAGGATACACTAGTCAATAGAAGAAGGAATTGGTCCTGTGCGCGGAAACATTTTCTGTTATTGTAGGTCACTTGTATAAAATGGGATCACATGAGATACTGCGATGCTATGTGCCAAATTTTGAACGTAGTAATATCCTAGTTGAAGCTCATGGAGGAGTTGCGGGAGGCCATTATACAGAAAAAGAAACAACGCAAAATATTTTGCATGCTAGGTTGTGGTGGCTAAAATTGCATAGGGATTCCAAAGCATATTATAAGGCATGTGATTCATGTCATAGAACTTTCAAACCAATGTGGAGGGATGAGTTGCCTTTGAATCCACAGGTATCATTGCGACCATTTGAGAAACGGGCAATTGATTTTGTAGGACCAATTTAGCCTTCAGGAAAGAAGATCAGTGCATTGGTACATCATCACTGCGACTGAGTATTTGACCAGATGGGTGGAGGCACAGCCTGTGAAACACTGTACAGGGGCCACCACAGCGAAATTTCTACTTGAATATATGTTGACTAGGTTTGGTTGCCCAAAGATTTTAACGAGTGATCGAAATACACATTTCCTTAATGAAACGATCAGCGTGTTGATAGAGGAGTTCCAAGTTTATCATCAAAAGGTACACCATATCACCCTTAGGCCAATGGGATGGTTGAAGCATTAATAAGATATTGGAGAACGCGATGAGAAAGGTTTGCAATGCGCAAAGGAATGATTGGGACGCGCACATACTAGCTGTGTTATGGGCCTATAGAACTATTTGTAAGAAGATTACGTGTCAGACACCATTTAGATTGGTCTATGGCATGGAGGTTGTGATGCCTATGGAGTACATTGTGCCTTCTACACAGAAAAATTCATAGGGATGGCGGATCGTGGAGCCTTCAAAGAGCAGCTCACGCAGCTGATAGAGCTTGAGGAAGATAGATTTTTGGCTGAATTCCATCAGCAAGTACATAAGGAATGGGAAAGGGCATGGCATGATCGGCACATCAAACTACACACCTTCAAGGTAAATGACTTAGTTTTATTATATGACAACAAGTTTGATAAATTTCGATGAAAACAGATGCATTGGTTGGGGCCATATGTGATCAAGGAGATCATTGATGGTGGAGCAGTTCAACTTGTGAAATTGAATGGAGATCCATTTCCAGGAAAGGTAAATGGACTTCAGTTGAAGCCATACACCGGGGATCTAGCCCGATGAATACATGATGGTAGCATAGTATTAGTGCTCCAGGTAGCTGCAAGGAGGCAATGGACTATAAACTACACTGCCTGATTTTTAGAGCTACGCGACATAGGCTCTGCACGAAACAGGAGGATATCACAGTACCAGAAGAAGTGCAAAGGGAGTTGCACTATAGGGGTGGAGACCTCGTAGCGCAACCAAAAAGTGATTGTTATCGTCACTCTTCATGATTTGACTGCTAGAAGATCGTTAAAAGGAGTGGGAATTTAAGGCAATTATGACTTAATTTAAGAGTAAAATCTTGGGGAATTTGTCCCCAATCTTGCATTTATGGATGGATTTTGGGGGGAACAGTTGAATTTGAATTCGAATTCCCCTATAAATTACAGGTGGTTGTCCAATGGGAAACACTTTGCATCATGAGAATTTATGATTTGTGGTGTCTGTTGGCATGAACCGTGAGTTCTTTAATGATTTTCTCGCAAGCCCTGTGTTCGCTTAGTATTCCAAGTCAAACTAAAATCTTATTCGAGACATCATGGTAGGACTAGGTCGCATGGAAACTGCAAGTGTTGGAGAGACTATTACCTCTAAGGGAGCTACCCCTTAGGTTGTGAGTATGGAGGTTCCAGCAATAGTGCCGACGACGCCGAGGTTGCATAGGAAGAAGCCTACACCGACGAGAGAGATCCCTAACCCGAAGAAGGATAAGAAAAATAAGTTAATGTTGGTGCATGAGTCACCAAGGAAACATGCAGCTATACAGGTGCAGTGGAAATAAAAGACAAGTGCAAACAAGAAGGTGAAGGTGGTTGATCTAGAGTCAAAGGAGGGTGCGGAGGATATTGACATTGAGGGGGTGGACCCTATTTCAAAACTTCCGAAGTATATTCCTCTGTGAATGGGCAAGGTGAAGGTCTCAAAGGACCCAGATTTTAGACAATTCTCCCTCAATTCTCCCCTGTTTCCAGAGAATATAACCTTTGAAGGTCCGCGCTTGGTGTAGGTCCCACATTTGAAGGTTGAATACTGGGATTCGGTGGACCTTGATTAGTTCCCCCACCTTGCTACTGACACCTTCATGTAGAAGGTTTTGTACAAGGGGTCTCAAGTCACCATGTTGGAGTTGGTGGAATGGATTCACTGAGTCAACAAGTCAGGGTTGCTGAACTTGTTATGGGTGCCACACTACCATTGGTCAAACATAAACCTAATAGACACCAAGCAGTTTCTTTTCCTGGTACACGATGGGTGCCTATGTCTAAATGAGTCAATCCCCATAACTGACATGTTGATCCATAGGATCGCATTATTACCACACTCTAGGTTGAATCCGGCCAAGATGTTTTGTAGAAAGACAAACAAGCACAACCTCACTGAGAAGATGAAGGATAAGATTAAGCTTGTCAAAAATCCATGTGGGTATTCAATTACCAACACTACAACCCCACGGTCAAAATTACTAAACAAATTTTGGCTGCCAAGGTGATGAGAAAGTGTCATGTAGACGAGGTGCTGACACCAGTAGTTTCTTTGGCAGCTCAGTGAGTGGAAGGTGTACAGTTCAAATGGGTGTGCTACCTATGTAGTGAGTTCCCTATGAACTGCAGAGCGGCATAGAATGGGAGTAAGACTTTTCACTATTCGTGATTATTTCTCTCAATAGTGCTAATCACATGGGACTTGCCAAAGGATAGCCAATTTCCTCCTGTAGATAAGGATTTACCATAAGAAGCAAAGTTTGTGTTTCTTTAGGCCACGAAAGACACTTCACAGGTGATGGAAAGCAAAGTCTTCTAGTTGTTGATGGAGGCGAGTATTCGCATGGCCATCAATCATAAGCCATGGTTATCACCAATCGTGTTCGAGCAGTTGTCAAGGTACACAGAGTTCAAGGTGGACTTCCACCATGTTTACATCCGAGCATGCAAGGACCCTGACCAGAAATGGTATGATTTACCCTATCTATCCATGGATGACACAATTGTGTTGAGCTGTGTTATATTCTTTCCACATATTTAACAAGGGGTTTTAGGGGTACCCCTAACCCCACTTTATGGGGTCCGGGGCAGCGCCCCGGAAAATTTTGGTTTTGGACCCTATGTTAAGTTGGGCGGACCCACCTATGGTTTTGTGCATGATTTTCGCACATGTTTTCTGGATGCGATAGTTTCGTCTGGTATTGGATCGAGGGTTTTGGTCCATGTATTGAGGGGGATGGTTTTTCGGTCCATGGTATTGGATGCTTCGGCATGTATAAATATGTATTGTAACATGAAAGGAACATAATGAAAAATCAAGCTGTAGTCTCAGTTTTGAGATCCAGTGGGAAATCTCTGTGTATATGTGTTTTATGTGTTATGCTCTCGCATTTTTTATTTTTCCTGTGATTTAGAATTCGTATGTAGGTAATTTCTGTATGGGGTTAAAACCTACAAATTGCAGAAGTCATCAAGCATTGGCCAGTAGACTGGCATATTGCATCCGATGAGGCCGTTAGGACTAGCAAGTCCATGGAAAAATAAAAAGGAAGCAGCCAGACAGAAGGTTCAGCTGTTGGCTAAAAATAGGAAGAAAGAGGCCAAGGAGAAGGCTTAGGTAGATGCAGAGGATGCCACAAAAGAACAAGCAGAGCAGGAAGAGCATGACTCCAAAAGGAGTTAGAAGTCTCCTTTGCCCCAAACGAAGGAGGAAGAGTATTCAGATCAGGGTGGTGTAGTTCAATAGGAAATCACTCCCTTTCGGTGAAGCAGTATAGGGAGCAAGAGAAGGAAGGACCGTGGAAGAAGACGAAGGCTTCCAAGTTGTCACTAGATCCCATTACCTTGACAAAGGGTGACTTGGATGATATTAGCAATAAGGTGTGGGATACAACAACAGAACTACTACAGCAGTTTGAGAAATAGCAGGCACAAGAACTAGTCGCCATATAGTTGGGTCTGTGCAAGCTGCAGATCCAAACAACTATACTTCAGGCTAGTATAGGACAGAGTAGTGCGACATCCACCAGTTTGGCACCGGGGACCACTCAAGCAACAGATTTGGTTCAGACAATGGATCTCTGGGAAGTCACACTGCCCGATGGAGATTGGAACGTGGAGGTGGCCGCTGAAAAGGAAATTTTTAACACTTTGAAGAATGTGGGCCTCAACATGGCTGCGCACCCTAGTGAGTTCCTTCACACATTACAAGCAGGTGTGATCGCATATATTAAGGCCCAAGATTAGCGTGCACTTAGCATGATCAAGAAATATAAGGTTAACAATGAATGTAAGTTTGTTGAGAAGACAACAATGCTGGAAGCATGGAAGAAAGTGCAGGCGCAGAGCGATTAGACTGCAGCCGTGGTGGTCAAGGCATGTAGGATAGTCCCTGAACTGCATATCTTGGAGGAAGCACCAATGGATGCCAAGATCAAGAAGTTGGCTGCAAGCATGTGTGAAGCAAAACAGAAGTGGCCAAGGTTCAGTTTGAACTAAACCTAAATATTATAGAGCTCGAGTTGAAGTCACAACCTTCAACTCCACTAGAGGTCAAAGAATAATGTGAGGAATCTATAAAGGATGGAGTCACGATAGTAGATGATGCAATGGCAGATTGCACCGTGCTCTTTAAGCAGTCCATGGAGGTAGTCACTCCACTCTAGGAAGATCCTAACCTACAAAGGTTGAACATGGAAGTGTGTAAATTATAGTAGCAGTATGATGAACCAAGAGAAATGACACGCACCATCACTATATCATAGTGATTTGCTAACCTGCATGAGGCAAAGCAGTTTCTCAAACAAGTGGAGGTAGCATGAAGGAAAGAGGTAGTCCTCAAGGCCAAATTAGGGCCTTGGCTAGATGAGGCCTACGTTATCTCTTCCACCATTGAGGAAAATTTGGCGAGCCTAAAGAGGACACATTAGAAGATAAAGAATGATAGTGCAGGACCAACAACATAGCAGCTAGTGGAGCAGATCAAGTAGGAAACAACACAGAGCTCGGCTGAGGTAGTAGTGGCATAGGTTGAACTGGGAGGTCTCTGCAGTAAGATCTCCATGCCAGCAGAGTGGCTCAGGGGCGAGTCATGATATTTGTGTTGGGGGCCTGTTGGGACAAGGTCCCCTAGGGTCAATTTTGGGGAAATATCCCATGTTTTGGGGCAAAAATCCCATGTTTTATTTTAAAAAAGTGTAAAGTCTCCACAAAATATGGCCACTGAGCGTGTAGATGGTAAAGTGTGATAAAGGGTTTTACCCTTCTATTATGTAAGTTATGCTACGTTACCAATGATCCATGGACCATGGGATTATATAAGTAGGAGAGTCTTAGAGAGTCTAAGGCATGATAAGGATATTGGAGATCAATGAATGTAATGGGTCAATTGAAGGAAGAGCGAAGACCCTTGCAGCTAAGTGTGTAGGGAAGTCTTCAAGCTGTTAGAAGAACAAAAGCATTAATAAAGAGATTATTCCAACAATTCCTGTGTTTTGTCTATTTGTTTTTGTTATGACTGAATGCGTTATTATGTTATGATAAATGACAGGTTATGAATTAACACTATATTGATGCGTGATTTTACATGATTTACATTCTCATATGAATGCAAGTATTAATAATTGTTTACATGAAGAATATCTTGTTGCATGTTAATGTTATCAAACACTTAAGCTGATTTGGGTAAATACAGAACTAAGGGTAAGTACAGAAGCATGTAAGTGGAGGATTTACCTATTTAGGGTCCGTGAGAGACATTCATGAACATTTGTGGAGGTATAGGATATATTTAAGGGAATTTATATTGATAAGCCCCAAGGGCTTATCAATTTGTTCAAAGGCATGTTTAGGCCACAAAAAAACATCACACTCATCTCTGGGTGTGGTAACTTGGTTCTAGCACCCCCCTATGTTTCTTCTAGTGAGACTTTAGTCCATGCTTCATGGATTGATGCCGAAAGGGCCAGTAGTGTAGGGATTTGGTTGGCAAACTTAACTCTGAACCTGGGTCAGGACCCACTAAGCCAACACATGGGTACATGTGCATTTTAATGTAAAATCTTGTCATGTGCAAGTTCAAGTGTTGATAGTTTGATGTAATAGTCATAGAGTAGATGAAGATTCACGAGGGTAGATGAGCTGTCACAAAGGGGAATGTTAAGGGTCACCCCACCCTTTGCTATAAATAGTCCCTCATAACTCATTGTAAAGGCTTTTGGTTAGCCAAGCTTTCGATAAGACTATCTTAGAGAGGGCTTGGACAGTAATGTAATGAGCCTTAGCTTCTCCACTATGCAGAGCAAGTACATATCTTTGGAGGAGCAGGTGGTTGTTGCTGTAACATTCTGTTGTCAGAACTAGTGGTTTGACATGGATGTATTGTATGACTAGAAATTACACTTCTTAATATAACAAGAGCGAGCACATTTCATGCATATGTTGTGTTGTGTTTTAGCTATCTGTTTACTCTAAATGATATATGTATTTGTTTTCTTACACATGAAGGTATAGCTATTTCTGCGTATGTATGTATGAATCTTTCTTAAATGTGTTGTTGGTTTAACCATCACTTTGGATTGCTAGCTAACTTTCCTTCCATGTTGTGATGCATCCATGCTTATGTGTTCCCTTCTTAACTATGTGCTATCAAAGGTTTCCAAGGAGTGCATTCATCTCAATCCTCGTGTGTTAGAACCTCTCATGCACCTACCTTGGCTCACTGCATATGTCACACCCTTGCTAACAATAGAGTTATCTTACTTGGCCTTGAGCAAAATAATGATCAATGTATTACTGTATGACCCACTGCTGAGTCTCCTACACCAAATGGTCTAAGGTCTAATTGGGACTTCTTACCGGGGAGATCCCTTGACATGTTGGTGGGTCCAACACCGTCAACATTTATGGCACTAGAAGGAGGGCCAGATGACAAGATGTGTCCTCTCATCCTGCATTGAACCTTTTCATATCTATCATGCAATATGTTACTCTCATCCCTCCATGATGTCTTTCACATGCCAATTTTGTTACCATCATGAGGGATTTTTTCGATCTCTTGTCCACATACACATATGATGGTGAAGACGAAGTGGCCTCGCTTGAGTTCTTACATGATTTTATTTCGATGCTCCGTGAGGAAGATGGATGTTTTGATGAACATGCCATTTTGCTACTTGCATACACACTTCGTGGATCTCCACATCGTTGGCAGTGTAGCCTGCCAGCTGACAACATGCATTCACTTGAGCACTTATATGATCTCATTGAAGACACTTTCTATCATTTTGATCCAAACCATCTTGACCAAAAATTGCTACAACAACGGAAGGCTCCACATGAATTTCTTATGGATTTTTGGCAGCACTTCCATGATTTGTTGTTTCAAGCTCTGAAGAGCCAGATGAGATTTTTCTATCTTTGGATCTGATTCGAGTATTGCCTTAAGAAATATTCTCATCCCAAGAAGAAGTTTGAAATCAATCCTCGCTCAGTATTCTTCAGTGATGGAGTTGAACAATCACATATATATGCCGTCACTATCACAAGCGACTGTTTGCCATCCCCTCATCAAATAGCTCCACCACTGGAGAGTGATGCGGGAGATTACGCTTGCACATCTGTTCAGTTGTTAGATTCTCCTAACATCATTTCGCTTAATTTTCACGTATATTTGGTTGTGATTCCATCGAGTTTTCATATCCATTTCCTTCCACAACCTCTATCTTCATACTTGGCTAATCCTCCAAATGATACTGTCTTGTGTTCTTCCATTCCGAACTCTACACCTATTGTCAACAAGGATCAATCCATCAACGGAGTTGGTGTTGAACAACCAACATGTGTTATCATTCATGAAGATTATGAATGGGAGCTTGAGAGTCAGCACTCAGCAAAGGGTGACTCCCTTCCATCTGAGCCTCCTCCATTCTTTCCTGACATTTTTGGTGAACCTGCTATCCATGATTTCGCATGTGTATTTTCATCCACAGTTGCACCCATTTTTAATCACTCGTAGGACACACTAGATTTCGTTCCATCATCCAAACACATAGAGGATAAGTCATTCATTGAAAATCCAATTGATATTTCATCTACCATTTCTAGAAACATAGAGGATGAATTTGTTCGTTTCTCATCTACCCCTATGTTTCATTCATTATATCATGAGGATGCCGACGAAATCATTGATTTTTCTGATCATGGCTTTCATGACCCATTTACTCCCATATTCGATCACAATCATGATTCTACCGTAGTCTATTTTTCAAAGCCACCGATTTATGATGATTTATCTGACAATGAAGTCGAAACACCCAAGACTATTGAGGCACTTCAACCCGAGCTAACGGTTATGTTAGGCCCTTTCTCTCTTGGGGTTAGTTTCACTTCTGATCAGGAAATTTTTCAATCACCCAAGGCTCCTTATCACTCATTTGTATGCATTGAATATCAATCTCACACACAAATCATGCTTCCTCCACTCGAAGTACATTATCCCATCGCTCATGCATTGGAGGAATCTTATATTGCAAGCATGCATGCACAATGCAAGTTGTCTTTGTTCCTTTCATTTTCTTGCATGTCACAGTCAAGAGTATGCATATGCTTTAGAGTTGCACGTAGTGTCACACAGCACCACGACAAGTCCATGGACCACATGTTATATACTTTCACTCACTTATGTCTAGTGGAGACCTTTGAACATGAAGTGTGTTTGTCTTCATTGTTATATCTTTCTTATTTGTTGGTTTGCACAACTAGGTTGCTTGTAGACCAAGCCTTCACCAACATGGGTCAACCAATGCACCAGTGGCTACATTGGAAATATCACTTCACATGACCAGGCCAATGCACCATTAGCTTAGGAGTAGGAGTAGTTTTTTCTTTCAGTTTGTTGCTTGCATTCTTGTTTGCGTACCTACTTCACTTCTTTGTTTGCTTTCTTGTTTGGTTACTTTTCTTTCACATTTTCTTCTTCTTCTACTTTTCTTTGTTGTTATTTGCTTATTGTTCATAGGTTGGTTTTGCATGAAACCATGTATGACTCTTGAGACGAGCTGGTACCTCTTGTACTACTATCACTACTTATTTACTTGTCATCCTGCGTTTGTATGATGAACTTGATACTTTTAGTCCATGATACATCGATGGAAAATACATACCTTTTGAAGTGAACCTTGGTGAAAACACAACTCTTGCATGCTAACTAGTGTCACCTACTCTAGTCGGTTGTTTTTGGGTTAACCCTTGTCCACTCAATGAAGTAGAGTAAGGTGAGGGGAGAAACTTAACAAGCATGCTAGAGGTATATAATAAACTACTTCTCTAAAGGAACGACCTCTTATGCTCTCAATAAGTCAGGATCCCTCTTCCGCCTCTAAAATGAATAAGTGTTATGCACAGTTATGAAAAAATGAAAAGTGAAAATGAAAAAAATAAAAAATGAATAAGGCAAAAGATGAGAAAGGCTTCCTGCATAGAGAGGAGACGCAAGTAACTCCGTTGGGGTACTAACCAGACTCACTAGCAGGGGAGCGATGTTTGTGTTCCTGCGTGACTCTATCGGGCTACTGTCTAGGGCCAGTGGCAGTGAATCAACATTAGAGATGAAACTGAGACTTTGATGATTATACTTCTTGTGCAACAATATATCCCTCAACCCCAATCGAAACAACTGTGTTTCCCTTGCTTGGAATTTGTGTCAATAGACCAATAGCTTGGTAGATGCTACATCTTAAAATCAAGCTAGTGTGAAACCAAGATGAACTAAGGACTGAACAATACTTTTGGGTGTTAGACTTGTTTTTCACGAAGAAGGTCCATTCAGAGAACTAGAGTTCTACCAATGTGTCGCCAAGTGTTGTAGAGGCTACAACCACCCTCCAAAACTTTTCCTTGGCTTTGTTTTGGAGCCTCCCTACCAACCTTTCACAGCAACATGTCTTGCTTCATCAAGTACACCAACTTTAGTGATTTTCTTGTAGAAAGGCAACCTGTCTATCAAAGCTTGATGCATTCTCCTCACAAGTTGTTTCTCTGGACTTGGTCTAGCTGTAGGCTGACCAAGTCCCTCACAAAATTTTGCAATTCTGGAGGGAAACCAACCTTCCTTCTAGAAATTGTGCAATTCTGTTTAGCAGCCTTCTAGGCTCTAGAATTACACAATTCTACCAGTCAAGATTCATCCAGAAAATTGCGCAATTCCTCCTAACAGGGCTCCTCGGCCCAGGAAACTTGTGAAAATCTCCTAGGTAGTCAGCCCAGCTCCCTTCCAAAAATGCACATTTTCTCCCAGTAGTTGAGCAAGCTCTTGCATGTGCAGTTGCTTTGACTAGTTCCACCCAAGACCAAGGAAACTTGACTTGCATGCATGGGATGCTTTTTCTTAGAATAGCAAAAGGCAACCTGAAAATGGAATCCCTTGATTCAAGGAGCTATTTTTAGCAGCTTGAGGTTACATGCAAAGATCGTTTTAGAATCTTTCCTCCAAGTGTTGCTCGTTCCCAGATTTGTGGCATGCACGTCATGAGGTTCAAACTTATTTATTCAACACTTTAGAGCTCATTTCTTCACATCAATATTGGAGCTCTGACATCCCACAACACATCCAAGACTCTTCAACACATCTAGCTCAACTATTCATGGGTAAGTGGTCTCAACTTGTATTTTGTAGCATTTCTGTCGCTTTTTGTGTTTTTGCTTGTGTGAGTGTTGTTTGAGTGATTTCTTTCAATGTTTTCGATCATTAAATGCATACTAGCTTGTACTAGGACTGTTTCAATTTTCGTTAATATCTCACTGTTGTCGCCTGCATGAAAATGTTTTGCACAAATGGTTTTTGATTTAGTGACTCGCTTCACCCACATGCATGTTGTTCTGCTTTTGCAATATTTCATTCATTATTTGCATGCATGATCTTTCACTTCTTCTTACACTCAATATTGCCATGCATTCACTTTCACATTTGCTTTCATTTGCCCGTCAGTGAGTCTGGGCAGCCTTGGCCTGGACTCTACCTCACCAAGACAGCATTGTGCAATCCTCAGAGGGAACATTCTATCTTCCCCTTAGGAAATGTGCATTTCTTCCCAGCAGTTGTTCCCCAGGCCTACTTTGCACAATTTTGAGGGACAGTGACTACTAGCCCAGAAAATTGCGTAATGCAATCAATAAGCTTGTATCCCTTGCCAACTGAAATTGCACATTATGCAATTCCAGCAGTCAGTAGTCAGCCTGGATTGTGCATTGCATAATTCTAGTAGCCATTCATGCCTCCCAGACAAACCAAACCACCTTTTTCATAGTTATGGTAACCAGATGGCCAACCTCCCAGAGGAAATTGTGCAATCCTTCCCTATCAATCCCCAACTATGTGTTATGTTGTTCCTCAATTTTCTTTGGTTTTCGCTGACAAATTTCTTGCCTTGCTTGTCGCTTTGTCTCTAGATCTAGAAGTTTTTCATCTGCCTCTTAACAGTTCAGGGTCAATGGCCTCCAAGAGAGAAAGATCAAAAGACACTAATTGAAGCGCAACTGAAGCAGCAGTTGAGTGAGTGTTTGCAAGTCTACCGATTTATGAATATATCAAGTTGATTCTAGACAAGGACATCAAGCTAAAATGGAAAGAGGTCAATGATGCATTTGCAAGCACATTTGGGGAAGAACTCAAAGACCACCAGGTATACATGAACATCCACAAGTCTGGCTTGTACCAGATTGCATGCAGATACCACATGTTCCCATGCACAGACATGATACACTAGATCATCCCGTACACTAACCATGACACGATGACCTTGAGTAGTGTCAGTGGTATGAAGATTGCAACCTTCAAGGCATAGGATTATGATGAGATGTATTAGATGTTGGAGCCTAGACTATCATGGAGACTTCCTTCAACTTACCCAATAGCAATGCCAACTCTAGGGACATTTTGAAGAACTAGGTAAAGTAGCCAGCTAGATTCAGGATGACACTCAACCAGATTTACAAGACAAATATACTACAGAAGGTGTATCAATACTTGGTCATTTTTTCATGTCGATTGTATGGCTAAGAAAGCACAGAAACCTTCCTACATAATTAGGTGATCGCACTGGACCAATTGGCTAGAGAGGGAAAACCATGCAACTAGTCTGGCATGTTGCCTCGTCTACTGAAGGAACAGGTAATGAGGGCTTGATAGCTACCCAAAGGTATGCAAGCAGAAATATACATGTCCGCCTACATCTTGGATGTAGTCTATGCTCGACAGGAGTTCCCAGGCTTGAAGTGGGTATGGTCATCGATGGAGACTGCTGTGAACACTTATTATAAGATATTTTCAAAATGCATCTTCAGAAGAGTTATCACATGGCCGTATAATCATTTTTCACCCCTGTGTACAAGATGACATTCGAATAAGATCCACCGTGCATGTTGATGGGAGTAATGGAGGCACTGATAGACATATCTGATTGGTATGCCTCACCATCCAACACCTTCATATGGATTTACAGTGTGGATAAGCCTTTGCATGTTCTACCAAAGTTTTCCTTGGACGTTCTCGTCATGCAGGAAGTAGCATATCACATCTCAGTAGGATTGACAGCTAGGCTGCACCAGAAGAAGAAGGCACCTTGGCCCAATCTTCCACTACACATCGAGTTATGCGAGATCAAGAGTTTCAAGAATGTGGATTTCAAAACAAAGTAGATGAAGATATATCCATTCGACCTCCAAAGTTACAATTTGTAAGACCTACATTGTCTTGTGAGAGACCACTGCATGAGAGTACAGTTCAACTAGATCCATTGGGAATTTCATTGGGTGGAAGAGGACCCATGTAGATATTTCTATAGTTTCTCCAGACACAATGAATAGGTCAGCTTCGCTATGGAATGGTTAGCGAAGCAACGTGAAGAAGCATCCTAGAGATAACCAGAAGCAACAGAGGTAGTAGAGGTGAACATACCAATGCACGATAAGGGAAATAGAAAGATTGTCGATTGGATGGAGGAAGAGAAAAGATGCAAGTTATGAGAAAATACACTTGTGGAGAAAGCATCTTTGGCCATACAGACAAAGAGGAAACAACACGACAAGTGAAACGCGTAAAGATAGAGAGAGAAAAAGAGAATGGAGGAAATAGAGAAGGAGTTGCATGAGTTGAAGGAGAAACTCCAAAAGGAATAGGAGTTGCAAAAACAGGAGAGGGAAGCATAGTAGCAACAGGTATAGTAGGGGATGCAACATGTGTAGTTGGGTGAAACAATGCCTGTATGGGTAGTGGACTCATCATAACAGCTGGCATCAGGCAAACAGGGTGAACCATCATAGGAGCAGGACTTTTCTCAGGAGATAGAGCGATAACTTGAACAAATGGATACGCACATGGAGTAATAGAAGTTAGAGAAGGAAATCAACTTCATGCCTCGTCATCAAGAGGTAGACCCACTAGCTTCACCACATCTAAAAGATGAGAAAGTGCCAAGTGACCAAGTAGACACTGAGATTCTTGGAGATCAACTGGAAGGAGAGATGCACAACACCTCATTCGACGAGTCTCAACATAGAGTTGTTCAATCTTGCAGAGTGTCAACTTCGAAAGATCATACATCTCCTACACAGTATGAGGAATGAGTGATCATGTCTAATGTACACAAACATTCAGTAACCTTGGTTGATGCCACTAGAGCATATGTCAAAGCCACTAGCTCAAGTGTTCACTTTTTGATTGCTGAGAATGAGCGAATGGCTAAAGAGCTATAGACAGCCAGGCAAGGAGGAGAGTTGGTGATAGTGTCCACCTGAGCGGAACTGAAGAAGGAAATACGAGATGAAGTATTGTCCCTTGAAATAGTTATGTGGATGTTGTATTCCAAGTTTGGTACCATGCATAAGGTTGTCGTCCATCTCAACGGATGGCAACAGCGATGTGCTAGAAGAGCATGTATCTTGTCGAATGTGTATGTTGTTTTTTATTACATGCAAATGTGGATGATGGGATACAAGGGAGCCCCACTTCATTTTCCTAACATGATGAAGCCCAGAGCGATCGAGCTAAAGGCACACATCCAGAGTCAGATTTGGAACTATGAAGAGCTCTCACAGCTCATCACTAGTCTACAGGCTTCCCATGCATGTGTATTCAAGAGTATGGATGTTGTGGTGTGTGCACATGCGATCGCATCTATTGGGACTATCACCCAAGTGAAGACAAAGGAATAGGTCTGACTATACCTTTACTCATACTTTGACGAGTTGATGCGCATAGCCACCAACCCAAACTTTCCAATCAGTGCAGACACCATGCACAAGTATGTTGTTGGTCTGACCGCATTGAAGAAAATGATGTGCATGCTTTTATACAAGTTGGACAGAGGATCCCAAGTAGTGTACCTGGGTGCTATGGATGCAAGAGTTAGGTTCCAGAAAGATGTCACCTTGGAGTACACGGACACCATCGCAGACTACCAATCTTGGCATTAGTATAGTATTGTTGATCATCGCGAGGATGTTGAAGAGTTGGACTTCCCATAGTTGTTTGAGACATAGTGATGTCTTGCATGGCTTGCTCAAATTGTTTTTTCTGACATGGGTACATGTGCATTTTAATGTAATATCTTGTCAAGTGTAATTTCAAGTCTCGATAGTTGGATGTAACAGTGATAGAGTACATGAAGAATCATGAGGGTAGATGAATTGTCACAAATGGGAATGTCAAGGTTCACCCCACCCTTTGCTATAAATAGTCCCTCATAACTCATTGTAAAGGCTTTTGGTCAGCCAAGCTTCCAATAGTACTATCTTAGAGAGAGCTTGGATAGTATGGTAATGAGCCTTGGCTTCTCCACTACACATAGCTAGTACTTCTCTTTGGAGGAGCAGGCAGTTGTGGCTGTAATGTTCCATTATTTGAACTAGTGGTTGGACATGGATGTATTGTATGACTGGAACTTATACTTATTAATATAACAAGATCCAAAACATTTCATTGATATTTTGTATTTTATTTTAGCTTACTCTAAATTATATATGTATTTGTTTTCTTATGCATGCATGTATAGCTATTTATGCATATGTATGTATGAATCTTTCTTAAATGTGTTGTTGGTTTAACCATCACTTTGGATTTCTATCTAAATTTACTTCCATGTCGTTATGAATCCTTTCTCGTGTGTTCACTTCTTAACTCCATGATATCACAGGTTTCCAAGGGGCACACTCATATCAATCCCCGTGTGTTAGAACCTCTCATGCATATTCCTTGGCTCACTGCATATGTCACACCCTTGCTACCAACATATTTATCTTACTTGCCTCTGTGTGAAATCATGATCGAAGCATTACTGTATGACCCACTACTAGGACTCCTACACCAAATGATCTGAGGTCTAATTAGGACTTCTTACCGAGAATATCCCATGACATGTTGGTGGGTCCAACAAAATCAATAGGATTCCATGATTTTTCTTAAACGGTATATTCCTAGGGTTCTCAAGTACAAACCCTAAATTCCTTGATATTTCCTTTGGAAACATCATCCTTAGGGTTTTGATGTCATGCCTTAGATATTATGAAACACTAGGGTTTACCATGTCTTAGATGTTTCTTACAAAGCTTAGATATAAAAAACTATGGCTTTTGGGAGGGAAAAAACTAGATTAGGGAAACATTTATTTACTTTTCCATACATGACATTTACTTTTGATATTAAGTTATTATAGTTCCTGACTATGTTTATATCCTTATTAAAATAAATTCCAATTCAATAAAGATCGCGATCATACAAAATGAACACAAGATATAGGCTCCAAGTTACTACGAAAACCTCTCCAAGGGGGAAACCCATAAAGAACTTCTCTTCTTATAGTATCAACTACAAAGGAGACTTCCAAGACCAACCCTAGACCCATAATACCACCAAGGACCAAGTAAACCAACCAATCTTATTTTTTGCAATACAAGACAAGATCTTCAAGGGCAGTGAAGAATATTTTTCCAAGATGAAGGCTCTTCCATCCTTTTTTCTTCTTTCCAGAGTAGCTTGAAACATCTCTTATAGTTTTGGACTTGGGGTAACTCAAGAAACCCTAGCGTACTCACACATGTGGATAATAGAAAAATAATATTATAAACCTTCACTTTTCTTTTAGGACTCCCTCCTCCTTCGTTAGCCTTCTTCCTTATCTTCTCGGACTCTCACACTTGTTTTATATTGTAAAACAAACCAAAGATATCCTTTCTTCATTGTGTCACAAAGGAGGTTGAAACTCTTCTTTTTATATACTTTCCTAGGCTTGAATAGGTCACACAAGGCCGAATTCATGTACACTAGCCGACTTGGTTCATAGGAGCCTTCTAGATATTTCCATTTACAAAATTATTTTTTCCTTCATTGATAGAAGTTCTCAAGTGGGGCTTTTACATTAACAGTGATTCTTTGACTTATGATAAACCTAGGAGACCTAATGACAAAGCATGAAACCCATTATTTTATAAATTTTTCTTTTTTCTTTACATCATTTTCTTTCTCCTTTTGATTGACAAATAACATTACATCATGACCTGATCCAAATGACAATTATGAATACAAAAACTAGTTACAATTTCCATCAAGCTTTTGCATGTCTCCCTCTTTCCTTTGCATCCAATTATACTGAGCCTGTTACTTTCCTCGTATCATGGATCCATGTTCTTCCTGTGATAGGTTCCAGGTCATCAATCTCATACATAGTTTCATCTTGTCATCATTAATCAAACCTTCCTAGACTTTCAACTAATCAAATCTTCCTCAATAAAGTGATTCCTTTGACCTTCAGGTTAACTTCTTGTACTATTGCCGAAGAGGAGCACATCTTGACTTCATAATTTCCTACCATTGATCTTCCCTCAATATTTTCCATATAGTTGAATTTTATTCAACTCATCATGAATTCCTGCAACATTCTTCCAGGTAGCAAAACAATATGTTAACCAAATAACCAATAAAAATATTAACATTAGACTTACCTCATTATGAAAAATTTCTCATCAACATTCTCATGACCCATCTCCACTTGAATCTTCAATCTCGCATCATAGTTCCCAAGGATTGAGCTTGATTACTAAGTTACCATTTTATTCTGATGTTGATTTGAGAAAGTTCTAGCATTTTATCCATTGTAGAGTAATCCAAATTCATCCTTTTATGCATCAAATGAAAGATTCACCATGCATAATTCAAGACTAACAATTTCTTACAGGATTATGTGTATATGAATCCTATCCAAAAGTTACCTGAACCTGCATTTAATCTTTCATATAATCATCTAGCTATATGTACTTGACCAACTATCCTACATCAAATGAGCTTGGAACTTGACTAATTGCAATCCTTCATCCTTCAAGAGTATTATTTCCATACTATATGGAATGTGTACTAATATTGTCATAATTCTTCTTCCAAGATTCTTCCTAAATGATGACTCTTATAGGATCATGATGATCCACTTTAGGTGCAAAATGACTACTTCTAACATAATGTTAGACACTGTATGGATGAACACTTATGCAATATGGTCCTCAAGGATTCTTATTCTTGAAAGACTAGATGATTTTTACAAAGCAACTCAATCAAGTAGATTCTAGATATACTACATGATTCCTTCTATGTTTCCATACAAAAATGATATTTTAATACAATGATGCATGCTAACTCCTTTAGCACTAGTTTCTTCTAAGTCCTTACCATTCCCCTTTTCCGTCATTATTTTATTTGACCTTTATTCCTCCTTATCTTTCTTTCTTTCTGTAGTTGCAACTTTAACTGCAACCAAGCAGGATATACAAAGGCAAAAACATGATGACGATCTAGGGTTTTTATGGATTTATTAGAGAGATTACTACTAGGGTTCTTAGACAAAAACCCTACGTTCCTTGACTTCTCCTTTGAAACCTCAACCCTAAGGTTTTTTTCTCATGCTCTAAACTTGATCTAATTGCACCCTCACTAGATTTTACCATAAGCCCCTATATCTTCCTTACAAACCTTAAAATTTAGTATCTAGGGTTTCTATGAGGGAATAACCAGATTAGGGTTAGGGTCACTTAAAAGGTTTTCTAATTCAAGTCTCCTTTAGGATTTTCAATCCCTATATTACAAAACCTTTCAAACCATATATTACAGTCTTACAAAACCCTAATTACTAAACATACCTTTTATAACTTGAAATGCACATAAAGAAAATTTGTACATACCTCATGCCTCCTACTTTTGCAAAGATTCGATCACACTTTGTTTATTGTACCCTTGTTTTCCATGATTATTGGAAGCTTCTACAAATCCTTATTTGCAAGTATTACATATATTTTTCCTTCATAACCACAGAACATTTTTACAATGCCTTCTTCAAGGTCTTAAAACTTGATCTTATAATTCAACGAATTGTCACTTCCACTATTGTCACAATCTCTTTATCAGTACTACCTTCAAGAGAATGTCTAATCAATATTATTTCTCAATATGATCAATTGTTGCTTCTTTTCCTACATCAATCATTTTCCCTCCTTAACAATGGATCCAGAATAAATCTTATGCTACAACATTTGCAACTTTTGATCCTTTGGATAAGGCTCGTTACGGTCGCTTCAAATACCTTGAGTCTAGGATTATAATGCCATTCCAACTTTTGGTCTATATACATTATCAAGTTGCTTCTCTTCAAAAGATTGTAGGGCTATTTGTAGGCTTCCCAATATTGAGTTTACACTTTTTTTTCATAGGATAGACCTCTTCTTGGACTTTTGATCCAGATTTAAACAGGAATGCAATAAATTACAGAGATAACCATAAACATAGATATGCAGTGGAAATAAGACTTCATTTCATTAATGTAAAATACTGAAATATGCTTACAAACAGTAATGGAAATAACCCAACTAGCACGATGGTAGCTTATCTTTGAGGAGAGATGTGGTAGCTACATGCCTCTAAACTGTCTTACAATGAGGCTTGAAGGCCTATTTATTGTTCAGAAATAATGGAACACCCTAAACATCCAAAAACCTAACCCTAGAAGATGAAACACCAAACTGTGGGCCCTGTTTGGGTAAATTTTGGTACATCAACTTCCCGAGGTCATAACTTTGGCATATGATCTCTGTTTGACGTGTACAATATCTCGTTAGAAAGATCTATCCATGAAATACAACTTTGAGAAGAGAAAAATTGATCCATGGAACCATGTTGCTCCCAGTTTTCCCAAAAAAACGTCGTTTAGGGCCTCAAAACGGCTCCAGAAGTTCAGGACCCAAAAAACTGCTAAAAATAGTAAGTTGGCTACAATTAAGGAAACTAAAAATGCTAAGAGAAACAATGGTGGGGGTCCAAGTGGACTTGGCAGGTGGCCGCCAATGTCCACCTGGATCATTCCTCCCCCCTTAGGAAGAAATGGTCCCCATTGCATTGAGTTCCTCCATGAGATGAGGAAACTTCTACTGAACTTGGTCCCTGGTGAGCCACTTGCCCTTGTGAAGGAGTTGGCCTGCTCTGATAACTCGATATAGCTGGATATTCTATTGGTGAGTGTTCTTGATCTGTGTGTCCATGATCCGATCAGTTGTAGCTTGTTCCATGCAATCTGGACTGAATTCTGTGGATGTGAGTTGTTCTGCAATGTCAGATGTGTCTAGTAATGGTGGAAAGTATGGCCGAAGGCAGTCCACATTGAAAATTGGGTGCAGGCCAAGGAATGGGGGGATGCTAAGCTCAAATGAATTATCTCCCATAGCCTTAGTAATGGTGTAAGGACCATATCGGAGTGGTCTCAGTTTCCGATAGGCTCCAGTAAGGTGATCCTTTTGCAAATGCAACCATACTTTGTCGCCCACCTAAAACTTATGTGGCACCCGATGTTGATCATGTCGCTACTTGTACTTGGCATTTGATTTCTCCAAAATGTCATGGACCCACTGGCGAATATGTTGGATGTGTTCAATGAAGCTGGTTGCCTTGTCTATTTCGGACTGGAAATGAGCCGAATCTGTGTGAGTAGCTGCAAGTCACATGGCCACATCAATGGGGCATAGTGGCTAGAATCCCAATCCCACCTAAAAAGGGTTGTGGCTAGTCGAGCTATGAAGAGCTTGGTTGTAGTTGTGCTGAACATAGGGGAGGCTCTCATCCCATGTGCGTGGATGCTTTGAGTTGTACATGCGCAGAATGTGTACAATCATCCTATTGACAACCTTTGTTTGGCCATCAGTTTGAGGATGGAAGGCTATGGACTTAGTGAGTTTGGTATCCAACATTGACTAGAGACTGGACCAAAATGTACTGAGGAACCAACTGTCCCGACCTGAGATGATAGACTATGGGATCCCAAAGTGCACCCACACTCATTCAAAGAAGTGTTTAACAGTGGCTTCTGTTGTGATAGTCTTCTTGCAAGCCACCATAATGGACATCTTTGAGAACTTGTTGATGATCACAAAAACACAGTCATTTCCATGCTTAGTGGAAGGAAGGCCTGACATATAATCCATGGAGATGGATTCCCAAGGTCGACTAGCGGTAGGCAGTGGGGTATAGAGGCCTTGTTTCTTGATGGTCAGTTTGGCAATGGCACGGGTAGTACATGATCTAATGTACTTCCCAACATCCTGTCAAAGATTCAGCCAGTAGAAATACTTTCGTAGAACTACCACCATTTTCATGACCCCGAGATGCCCAGTAGCCTAACTGTAGTGTGCTTCCCAAATCATCTTGGCACGCTCGCTTGAACGAACACAAAGGTGACCCAAGTGGGATAACAGGGCATCCTGGAGATGAAAATATGGAACATGCTGACCCTCCAAGAGTGTCTGGCATGTGTGGCCGAATTCTAGGTCACTTTTGTAGAGAAGTGGCCAATCAGAAGTCTCATGCCCACAAGAGTTGAGCATGGTGGTTGATGCCATGATTAGTGGTCGACTGAGTCAATATGCAACATTACTAGTGCTTCCCTTCTTATACTTAATATTCAAATGGAACTATTGCAGGTATGTAGACCACTTCTGATGGCGATCATTGTGCAATTTCCCTTGGGTCTGTATGAATTGCAGAGGCCAGTGGTCTGTGCAAATGACCATTTCCTTCCCCAAAATGTAATTCTTCCATTGTCAACAGGCCTGCACAATGGAATACATCTCTTTTTCATAAGTGGGATACTTCTGAACTGTGTCTGAAAGTGTCTCACTGTGATATTCCATTAGATGCCCATGTTGAGTAAGTACTACCCCAATAGCATAGTCAGAGGAATTTGTCTCGACCTCAAATGGTTGTTGAAAATCTGGTAATGCGAGCATTGGTGTCGTGCAGAGACGATCTTTCAACTCTATGAATACCTTCTGTTGAGATTTAGACCAAAAGAATTTTGCTTTCGCTCCTCCCTTGGTGACTTGACTCAAGGGCCAAGTGATATGAGAAAACCCCAACACGAACCTACGGTAGAATTTGGCAAGACGTAGAAATTTGCGAAGCTCTGTCAGAGTGGTTGGAGATGGCCAATCCCAAATGACTTGAATCTTGGTTGGATCCACATGCACCCCCTGTTCATTAATAATGTATCCCAAATACTGAACCTGGGTCATGCAAAAAGTACATTTCTCCAAATTGGCACATAGCTTATGTTGCCACAGTGTTTGGAGAACCTATCAGATGAGGTAGAGGTGTTATTCCAAACTTTGGTTGAAGATCAGAATGTCATCCAAGTATACCACTACAAATGAGTTGGTTAATGGCTGCAAGATGTCATCCATTAGCCTCATGAAGGTTATAGGAGCATTCGTCAATCTAAAAGGCATAACCAACCATTCAAAAAGGCTCTCCTTGGCTTTGAAGGCAGTCTTCCATAGATCAGAGGGTTCGATTGGTACCTAGTGATATCCTGACTTCAGATTGATCTTACTGAAATATTTTTCCCCCTTTATTTGGTCCAGGAGGTTATCAATCCATAGGATCGGGTACCTATTATGGATAGTGATCTTGTTCAGCACCCGATAGTCAATATAGAGTTTCCAAGTCCCATCCTTCTTTTGTACCAACACAATTTGGCTCCCACAAGGTAATGATATCGGACGGATGTGACCTTTCTGCAATAGCTCCTGAATCTACCTCTTGATTTCATCATTCTCCAAAACAGAGCACCGACAAATTGGTCCATTGGGTAGCGGCACACCTGGGGTCAGATCGGTGGAATGCTTGACTTGACAATGCAAAGGAACACCTACAGGGGAGGTGAAGATGTCCTTGTACTCCTCCACAACCTTGTCCATCTGTATTTGTCGTGTAGAGGGGCCCTGTCTAGAGGTCGTGGCCAGTGTCTTCTTCTTTCCTTGAGGGCGTATCATCAGGAAAATATATTTCCCAGTTTTGAAAATGAGCTTACTGCATTGTTTTGCAGTAACCAAAGAGATGGTGGTAGGCGATGTTACCTCCAGTATCATGTATAGCTTATTTCCCAATGTAACAATAACAACACGAGGTTGTGATTCATACATATCATGTTGCTTCCACAAGTATCGTTGTCCTAATAATACATCACAAACTTCAAGGGGAGAAATGTCACACAATACCTCATCCATGAAGGGCTTGATGTTGTATGGAAGGCAACATTGCTGGCTCACACGAAGATCTTGTCCTTGGTGAAGCCACCCAATGGTGTATGGTTGTGGATGTGTTGTGGTTGGTAGGCCCAACCGCTTTACGATCTCTACCGAAATGAGGTTCTTTTGGCTCCTGCTATCGACAATGAACTATAGTGGGGAGCCCTTTACCCACATCTGGGAGTGGAAGATACACTCCTCCTCCTCTGGATCTTTGTGGTGGCAACAGTGGCATTGGGCTCCGCATCGATAATCTACTTCCCTTTGTCATTCCCCTTGTTGAGTTTTGACTCAAAGTCAGAATAGGCATTTGATTCTAAAACTTTTAGCTCAACGACTAGTGAGTGATTGCCCTGACACTCACTTGTGTTGTGAGTGGAGCTCTTATGGAACTCACATCATTTTCCTGTGTCCTTTTTTGGCTTTTGAGAATTGTTCTTTGCTTGCAGCTTTGGCAGGTTGTCTTGGGCTGCCCCACCTTGGCTTTGTCTTTTGTTTTGTGGTTTAAGGGCACCTTTCCCTTGCTTCATATTTGTAGATCCAAAGTCTCATTTCTTCTATTTAAACTTTTGCTCGACCTTGACGGCATATCAATATGTTGTGCTGAGCAAGGAAATGTTCAGGAATTCTATTTCTTCCCAGATGTACTTGTGCAGGTAGCCATGGTATTTTAGTATCAATTGCTACTATGAATCCTTGATACCCAACTTTGTGCGAATGGTATGGAAAATATTGGTAAACTCCGGCATGTCTTGGTCCCTTTCCTACTGCAGAGTGGTCCACTTTATGTATTGATCCTCATAGCTTCCAACAGGTTAGTACTGCTCCTTGATGGCATCCCGGAATGAATTCCAGGTGGGTGCAGCTGAAAATAGTGAGCCATTATTTTCATCCTTTTGCTCGTAGTAGCTTTCCCACCAGTCCTTGACGTGGGGGCCTGCTTTGAGAAGAGCGAAAACAATCTTTTACCGACTCGAAAATCCATGAACAAAAAAATAACCCTCTAGTAGATTTAACCATTTATCTATAGCATCTGCGTCTACCTGACCCTCGAATATGGGGATTTCAAAATTAACTTGTACCTTAAAGGGTGTGGCGTTTCCAGAGTAGCTGTTGGAAGCCGATGCGTCACTTCTGGGTAGCCGCTGAAGGATTTGGGCAAAGTTATCCATCATAGCATTCCTTTGTCGCTCGAGGGCTTCTTCGAGCAAGATTTTAATAGGATCTCTTGCCCCCTCATCTTTCTTCTCATCCACCATGGGAGGCCGTCGGGATTTGTGAGGTTGGTCATGCAAAGGTTCGACCAGTTCAAGCCCTAACTCCTTATATCTCGACCCCATTGGGGACATGCAAAGAAAAACAGAGAAAAAATAGACGTCTCTGATACCACTGATCCGTATTTAAACAGGAATGCAACAAATTACAGAGATAACCATAAACACAGATATGTAGTGGAAATAATACTTCATTTCATTAATGTAAAATATGTAAATATGCTTACAAACAGTAATGGAAATAACCCTGCTAGGGCGATGGTAGCTTATCTCTGAGAAGAGATGTGGTAGTTACATGCCTCTGAACTATCTTACAATGAGGCTCAAAGGCCTATTTATTGTTGAGAAACAATGGAAAACTCTAAACATCCAAAAACCTAACCCTAGAAGATGAAATGCCAAAATGTGGGCCCCGTTTGGGTAAATTGGTACATCAACTTCCCAGGGTCGTAACTTTGGCATATGATCTTTGTATGACGTGCACAATATCTTGTTAGAAAGAACTATCTGAGAACTACAACTTTGGGAAGAGCAACATCGGTCCATGGACCCATGTTGCTCCCAGTTTTCCAAAAAAAACGTCGTTTAGGGCCTCAAAACGGCTCCAGAAGTTCAAGACCCGAAAAGCTTTAAAAATAGTAAGTTTTGCTACAATTAAGGAAACTAAAAATGCTGAAAAAAACAATGGTGGGGGTCTAAGTGGACTTGGTAGGAAGCTACCAATGTCCACTTGGATCAACTGCTCAGCCTATTTAATATCAATGGCCTTCATGCTTTGAATAATATCATAATCAAAAAATTTCTTGCACAATAATTAGGACTTGGTTCGAACATTTATACTCACTGTAATTGGTATAATAGTGACCCAAATTTGATTTCATCTAACTTTTGAGTGAATTATAATCCTCTAATCATGTGTAGATATTAATTTAACAAGAAGAAAAGGCAATCAAGTTGGGAGAAGCATTCAGAATTAATCACTCCAATTGAGGTACAATAACACTATATTTTTCTCATGGTATGTTTGGCTTAGTTATTTTAATATATGGTGCCATTCTTAAGAGATTCAATATATATAAAGATTCTTGACATTTCTAGAAGTA
Organism: Pinus taeda; assembly: GCA_000404065.3. Taxonomy (NCBI): domain Eukaryota; kingdom Viridiplantae; phylum Streptophyta; class Pinopsida; order Pinales; family Pinaceae; genus Pinus; species Pinus taeda. The sequence continues at coordinate 243,594 of APFE030691623.1, read as the reverse complement.
ATCTCTTTTCTTTTTGCAGCTGCTAAAAAGGTTTCTTCTCAAGAAGTATTACTTTTGGCATTGTTCATGGTGGGAAAAAGAAATGTGATAAGCGTGTTTTAAGTTCATTTCATTATAGCACATATATCCATGCTCATTCATTTAACTCTTATACACATCTCTATAAAAAAATAGTCTCTTTCGACTTTGGAGCTCTGAATACGAGTTAATATCATTTTGTTCCTTGTAACTTGTTGAAGGTGCTAGACAAGCCAACATGTCAGGGGATCTCCCCTATAAGAAGTCCCAAATATACCTCAAACCATTTGGAGTAGGAGTCCTAGCAATGGGTAGTACAATAGTGCCTTAATTACGGTAGTGCGTATAGGTAAGTATGATAACTTTGTCGAAAGCAAGTATGTGACCTTGCATCGAGTCAAGTGAGATGCATGGGGGTTCTAACACATGGCGGGTAAAAGGAAGTGTGTCCCTTAGAAGCCTGTAATAGTACACAACCTAAAAGGAACACATGAGGGAAATGACATCACAAGCTGGAAAGCGGAATAATGCACAAACCAAAGTGACAGGTTAAACCAACAACATGTTTGCAACGAGATTCATATAATTACCTATAGAATTGTTCATACACAAATGTGTAAGTTAAATAACATACATTGCTAAAGAAACCAAAATAGTCCAACTACACTAACAACATGTGCATGAAAACATGATGGCTCTGTTATATATTATTAAGTGAAATTTCCATCCATACATACACCATTGCCAACCACTAGCCCTAATCTACACAAATGTTCAGAGCAGGTGGGGTGGGAGGATGTGACAGTTCAACAGATGAGTTCGTAACTTCTCCCACCTCATTGTACGAAGCTAGAGTTGTTTGATGAGAAGGGGACGAAAGGTCACTTTTGATAGCAACATTGTCCATATTAGATTTAGAAGCTCTAACACCCAGGTATGATGGTGTTGGACCTTCCAACATGTCAAGGGGATCCCTCCGATAAGAATTCCCAATTATACCTCAGACTGTTTGGTGTAGGAGTCCCAATAGTGGGTCGTAAGGTAATGGCTTGACCGCGATGTCACACAAAGGCAAGTAAAATAGCTCTGTCAGTAGCAAGGGTGTGAATGATGCAGAGAGTCAAGGAATGTGTATGAGAGGTTCCAACACTTCGAAGGGAGAGGAAGGTGAAGGTGAGTTCCAGGTTGAAAGGGATCAGTCCCAACTCGGCTAGGAACACACCACACAAATGACATGCATAGCTTCCGACGGAGCAATCCACTCAAATACGGTAGTCAAAACAACAAGGTAAGATAACACAAACAACAGGATCAGTCCGAGATGAGTGTGACAATTGATATAGCAAGGTGCATGAGAAAGGTCTATCTAATGTCCGACAAAGCAGTCGACACAGACTGTGACATCATTAAAAACATATGCAACACATTAACAACAAGATTCATATAGTTGCATACAAATCAATTCATATACAAATACATAAGTTAAACAACATATATCATTAAGGCAACCAAAACAATCCAACTACAATAACAACATATGCATGAAAATGTGTTGGCTCTTATTATTAAAGAAGTGTAATTCACAATCATACAATACACCATGTAAACCTGCTAGCCCCAATAGTGGAACGTTACAACCACATCTGCCTGCTCCTCCAAAGAGATGTACTAGCTTAGTGAAGTGGAGAAGCCAAGGCCCATTACAATACTATCCAAGCCTTCTTCAAGATAGTCTTAGTAGAAGCTTGGCTGACCAAAAGCCCATACAATGAGTTATGAGGGACTATTTATAGCAAAGGGTGGGGTGACCCTTGACATTCCCCTTTGTGATCATTCAACTACCCTCATGACTCTTCACACTATTACAACCAACCATTGACACTTGACTTACACTTGACATGACTCAACATTACAATGCACATGTACGCATGTGAGACAACATGGCTTGAGCAAGCCTTGCAAGACATCACTAACACTCGGTCCACTGTGGTGAGACCAACTCTTTGACAGCTTGTGATGGTGAAGTTGGTGAGATGATGCCAATCTTTGTCGTCCATGATGGTGTGCATGTACCTCATGGTGGCATCTTGCTAAAGCGAACTCTTTCCTCCATTTCAACCAGTGCATTGGTTTGGCCCCTTCATCCAACTCATCTACTAACATGTGCATGGTCTTCTTCGGTATGGTTGAAAAAGAAACACACTGATGCATAGTTTCTATGTTGATCTTCAAGCATGTGATGGTGGTAATGCGCATCAACTTTCTGAAGTGCATGTTTAGCCCCAGTTGGACTTGCTTCTTGTATTCACCTTGGTGAGCATGTTGAATGGGTTGGATTGTATGCGTGTGCTCAACAACATGCATGTTGTTGGATCCTTTGCATGTGATCAACAACACTTCTCACCATGTTTGCTTTGTGTCAGTTGCTAGGATGGATCCTTAACCTGTAGTGGCACATTTCATGTGTGAGTGCATGTTGTGCCCACTGATGTTCTTGTTCCTGCTACAACTCATTGGACTGTCTATGCAGCTTCATGTACTTCCTAAGTTGCTGCTTCAGCAAATGTAACTCCTTCCTTGCTCCATCTTCTACCTTCACTCGACCTTCATGTCGCATTGTCACTTCATAGCCCAAGTCTCCAAAGTTGCTTTTATTATCAGTGGATCTGCTTAGTCTTGCAACTTTGCTCTGCCTCTATGTTGTCAACAACCTTCCTCTTGCATTCATTGTGTTTGATTCATTCACTACATTTACTGCATTCAGTATGCTGCCTTGAACTGTTGTTCATGATGCTACTCATTGTGATGTTGTTGCTTTATTTCCTTTTCAATGAACAAATTGATGTCTTCGTGATTAGGCAAGCTCATAGACACTTGATCGACTACATCCCCAAGCGTGCTATGAACGGTGTCTTCATCTCTGCTCTCCTAAAAGCCATTGTTTATTGTACTTCTGAGAGGTTGAAGAACACCTACGATATCTAGATACATGGCAACACTCATAGCAAACAATCTGTCAGTCAAAAACGAGAATGAACGTGAGAACTAACTTGCAACATACCTGGGTGATTGATCATGAAGGTTGCACAATTTTTGCTGGGAGGTCAGGAGACCGACAATGAAGACTACACGAGGCACAATCCAGGATACTCAGGGACTAACTAACTATTGGAACTACACAATGCACAGTCCAGTCGGGCTACTAACTGATGGGATTGCGCATTGCGCAATTCCATCTTGGAAGGACTGCTAGCCCAAGGACAGATTTTCACAATTTATTGAGCCAAGTAGCCACTGTTGTCCAGAAATGCGCAAAACAATATTGGAGGCCAATGTTGAGAAGGAATGTGCAAATATGGAGAGGAAGGTTCGCCTTCCTTTCCCAGATTGCATAATACAGCCTTGGTAAATGTAGAGCTCGGGCCAAGGTTGGCCCAACTCGTCGATAGGCAACTGAAAGAAAGTAAGTTAGTGAATGCATGGTGACACTAATTGATAGCAGAAGTGATAAACAGTGAATGAAAAACATGAATGGAAGATTCAGAAAATAGATCAACATGCATGTGGGTGAGGTCGTTCATGGGGTTGGCGAACATCTGCACAAAACAATTTCACGCATGCAAAAGTAGTGAGATAGCAATGAAAATTGAAACAGGGCTAGGACAAGCTAGAATACATGTAAACAACAGCAAGAATTCAAATAAATCAAGAAAACAACACTCACACAAGTGAATACACAAAAAGTGATAGAAATGTAGCACAAGGCATGGGAAGCGAGCTTACCCCAAAACAGCTGAGCTGAATGTGCCAACTACTCCTAGATGTGATTTGGGAGGTTAGAGCTACAAGGTTGATGTGAGGAATGAGATTTTTAGCACCCGATTGATGAGTTTTGATAACATCGAGGTTGTGACATGCATGCCACAAATCTAGGGGAAGCGACACTTGGAGGGAGGTTTTTGAATTGTTCCTTTCATGTAACCTCCAACTGCTAAACATAGATCCATGAAACAATGGATGCCTTTGCATGTTGCCTTGGGAGAAACAACTGATGCATACATGTCTATTTTGTTCAATCCCAGATGGAATTGGTCAACTCAGCTGCACATGCAAGAGACTAGTTGACTACTGGAAAAAAATGTGCATTTTTGGCTGGGAGCTAGGTTGTCTGCCCAGGATATTTGTGCAATTTATGGTCTGAGAAACTAACTGTTGCCAAGATTTGCACAAATCCTGGGCTAAACAACCTGTTGCTGGGGACATTTGTGCAAATCCTGCTGGAAGGATTGGCTGGCAGGATTACACAATCCTGGAGCCCAGCAGGCTGTCGGAGAGGATTCCACATTTTCTAGAGGGAAGGCTAGTTTCCCTTCAGAAATGTGCAATTTTCAACAGGAAGCTACTCAGCTTGCGGTTGCACCAAGTTCGAGTGAGTAGCCTTTGAAGGGAAAATATCAAACTATGATTGACAGGTTATCTTTGAGCAAGAAAGACACTGAAGCTTGAGGACTTGATGAAGCAAGGCAAGCTGCTGTGAAGGTTGGTAGTGAGGCTCCAAAACAGGCTAAGGAAAAATTTTGGAGGGTGGTTGTAGCCACTACAACACTTGGCGACACACTGGCAAAACTCCAGGTCTCTGAATCGACCTTGTTTGTAAAAATCAAGTCTAACACCTCTAGAAGTATTGTTTAGCTCTCAGCTCGTCTTGGCTTCACACTAGCATGACTGTAAGATGTAGCATCTATCAAACTCTTGGTCGATTGACACACATTCCAAGCCAAGGAAACACAGTTGTTTCGATTGGGGTTGAGGGGTATATAAGTGTACAAGCAGTAGTCGTTGGAGTCTAAGTTTCATCTCCAGTGTTCCTCAACTGCCAGTAGGCCTAGATAGTACCCTAATGGAGTCACATAGGAACACAAGCATGGCTCCACTACTAAAAAGCCTAGTCAGTACCTCGGTGGAGTTACTTACATCACCTCCTTGCACAGGAAGCCTTTCTCTTCTTTCGCCTTATTCATTTGAATTTGAATTTTTTAACTTTTCATTTTTTTTCATTTTCATTTTCACTGTGCATAGCACTTATTCATTTTAGAGGTGGAAGAGGGATCCTGACTTATTGAGTGCATAAGAGGTTTTTCCAGTAGAGACGTAGTTTATTGTATCTCTGACGTGCCTGTTAAGGTTTTCCCCCTCACCTTACTCTACTTGACTGGGCTGACAAGGGTTAACCCAAAAACAACTTCCTAGAGAAGGTGACACTAGTTAGCGCGCAAGCGTTGTGTTTACGCCAAGGTTCACTTCGAAGAGTACATATTTTACTTAGATGTATCATGGACTAAGAGTAACAAGTTCATCATACATAGGTAAGATGACAGATAACCAAGTAGTGATAGTTGTAAAAATCCTATTATACTTACCCATCTTATTTTATGAGTCACATATGGTTTCATGCGAACTAACCTACGAATGAAACAAGCAAATGAACTAAAAACAAAGCCAAGAAAAATAAGAAGCAAAAATGAGAGAAAAGCAAGCAAACAAACAAGTAAAAAAAACATGAAATAAAACTAGCATGCAAGCAAACAACTGAAAACAAACACTATTCCTACTCCTACACTAACGGTGCATGGGCCTAATCACATGAAGTGATACTTCCAATGCAACCACCGGCGCATTGGTAGACCCATGTGGGTGAAGGCTTGGTCTGCAAGTAATCCAGTTGTGCAGACCAACATAGAAGAAAGATATAACAGTGAAGGCAGCCACACTTCATGTTTCAATTTTCCCACAGGACATAAGTGAGTGCATATGCATGACAAACAGTTTGTGGACTTGCCTTGGTTTTGTGTGACACTGCTTGCAACTTTGAATCATAAGCACACTCTTGACTATGACATGCAAGCAAATGAAATAAACAAATATAACTTATGTCGTGCACAAGTGCTTGCAATGTAAGACTCCTCCAATGCATGAGTAATGAGACCATGCAATTCGAGTGGAGGAAGTGTGGTCTGTGAGTGATATGGATCTTCAATGCATAGAGAGGAGTGATGAGGAGCCTTGGGTGAGTGAACAGTTTCATGATCAGAAGCAAGACTAACCTCATGAGAGTGAGGGCCTGACATAACCATCAACTCGAGCTGAAGTGCCTCGACAGTCTTGGGTGTCTCAACTTCATCATCAGGTAGGTCATCATACACCAATGGCTTTGAAAAATCAACTATGATAGATTCATGATCATGATAAAAAATGGAAGCAAATGGATCATGATTGCCACGATTAGAAAAATCAATGAATTCTTTGGCATCCTCATGATGAGATGAATCAAACAAAGGGGTAGATGAAAATTGAATGAACTCATCCTCTGTGTTTCTAGAAAATATGGATGAAGGATCAAGTGGATCTTCAATGAATAACTTATCCTCTCCATTTTCAAATGATGGACCAACATCCGGTGAGTCCTACGAGTGATCAACAATGGATGCATATATGGATCAAGACACGCATGCAAAATCATGGATGGCAGGTTCAGCAAATAGGCTAGAAATGAACAGAGGGGGCTTGGATGAAAGGGAGTCATCCTTCACCGAGTGTTGATGTTCAAGCTCCCACTCATACTCTTCATGAATCACAATGCATGTTGGTTGTGCAACACCAACTCTGTCAGTGGGTTGTTCCTTGTTCACAACAAGTGAAGAGTCTGGAACAGACGAACACGAGACATCATCTGGAGGAACACCTGAGTGTGAATATGGAGGTTGAAGAAAAGGATGCACATGGGAACTCGAAGGACTCACGACCAAATATAAATGAAAATTGAGTGGAGTGATGTTGGGAGGATGTGAAGGATGAACGGATGTGAAAACATGATCTTCAACATCATTAGGTGATGGTGGAACTATTGAATTATAGGGAGGCAGATAGTCTGTTGAGACAATGTATACTCCCACATGAGATTACGCAATTCCATCAAGGAAGAAGGTTGAGTGAGGCTTGACATCAAACTTTCTCTTGGGATAAGTAGATTTCTTAAGGCAGTACTTGAACTGGTCCCAGAGATAAGTGAACTTCATCTGGCTCCTTGAAACCTGAAACTATAAGTCACGTAAGGGCTGCCAAAAATCAGTAACAGATTCATGCGGAGCCCTCCATTGTAACAATTTCCGATCAAGATGGTCTGGATCAAAATGATAGAACGTGCCTTCAATAAGAACACAAATGTTCTCACATGAGTGCATGGTGTCAGCTGGTAGGTGAAGCACCTAACGAAAAGGAGATTTACGAAGTGTGTATGCAAGTAGCAAACCAACCTATTTGTCAGTAAACTCATCTTCCTCATAACTCATGGAAAGAAAGTTATGAAAGTGCTCAGGCCAGGCCACTTCACCTTCACCATCATCTGTGTGAGTGTATAAGAGATTGAAAAGCTTCCCTGAGATGGAGACATCTTCACAATTTGAAAAACATCTTGAGGAAGAAGAATGCAAGACTCCATTAAAGATATGCAAAGGTTCAAAACTAGATGAGAGGACACTTCTTATCATCAGGCCCTCCTTCTAGTGCTAGAAATGTTGATGGTGTTGGACCCACCAACATGTCAATGGGATCTTCCCAGTAAGAAGTCCCAATTAGACCTCATTCATCTAGTGTAGGAGTCCCAACAGTGGGTCGTAAAGTAATGCCTTAAACACAATGTCGCACAAAGGAAAGTAAGATAAATCTGTCAGTAGCAAGGGCGTGGTTGATATAGATATTCAAGGAATGTCTACAAGGGGTCACAACACTTTGAAGGGAGAGGAAGGTGAAGGTCAGTTCCAGGTTGAAAGGGATCAATCCCAACTCAGCTAGGAATACACCACACAAAGGACAAGCACAGCCTCCGTGGAGCAGTCCACTTGGGAGAGGAAATCACAACAACAAGGTAAGATAACACTAACAACACTCACAGATCAGTTCGAGACCAGTATGCTTTTGATATAGCAAGGTTCATGAGAAAGGTCTTTCTGATTTCCAAAAGAGCAGTTCGAATAGACGGTGACAACATTAACAACATATGCAACACATTAACAACAAGATTCACATAATTGCATACAAATTAATTCATATACAAGTACGTAAGTTAAACAACATATATCATCAAGACAACTAGAACAGTCCAACCACAATAATAACATATGCATGAAAATGTGTTGCCTCTTATTATTAAAGAATTGTAAGTCACAATCATACAATACACCATGTAAACCTGCTAGCCCCAACAGTGGAACGTTATAGCCACATCTGCCTACTCCTCCAAAGAGATCTGCTAGGTCAGTGTAGTGGAGAAGCCAAGGTGCATTACAATACTATCCAAGCCTTCTTCAAGATAGTCATAGTAGAAGCTTAGCTGACCAAAATCCCATACAATGAGTTATGGGGAGAATATTTATAGCAAAGGGTGGGGTGACCCTTGACATTCCCCTTCGTAACCGTTCAACTACCCTCATGACTCTTCACCTACTCTATGACTGTTACATCCAACCATTGACACTTGACTTACACTTGACATGACTCAACATTACAATGCACATGTACTCATGTGAGACAACATGGCTTTAGCATGCCTTGCAAGACATCACTGACACTCAGTCCGCTGTGTTGAGAATAAACTCTTTGACATGCTTGTGATGGTGAAGCTGGTGAGATTATGCCAAGATTGGTCATCCATGATGGTGTGCATGTACCTCATGGTGACATCTTGTTGAAGCGAACTCTTTCCTCCATTGCAATTGGTGCATTGGTTTGGCCCTTTCATCCAACTCGTCTAGTAACATGTGCATGGTATTATTGGGTATGGTTGAACTAGAAACACACTAATGCATAGTGTCCATGTTGGTCTTCAAGTGTTTGTTGGTGGTCATGCGCATCAACTTTTCAAGGTGCATGTTCAGCCCCAATTGGACTTTCTTCTTGTATTCGCCTTGGTGGGTGCATTGAATGGGTTGGATTTCATGCATGCGCTCAATGACATGCATGATGTTGGATCCTTTGCATGCGATCAACAACACTGCTCACCGTGTTTGCTCTGTGTCAATTGCTGGGATGGATCTTTAACTTGTATTGGCCCATTTCATTTGTGAGTGCATGTTGTGCCCACTATTGTTCCTGTTCCTATTGCAACTCACTGGATTGTCTGTGCATCTTCATGTTCTTCTTGAGTTGCTACTTCAACACGTGCAACTCCTTCTTTATTCCATCTTCTACCTTCCTACGATCTTCATGTCGCGTTGTCACTTCATATCCTGAGTCTCCAAATTTTCTTTCATTATCCATGGATCTTCTTGTTCTTGAAACTTTTCTCCACCTCTATGTTGTCAACAACCTTCCTCTTGCATTCTCTACGTTCGCTTCATTCACTACGTTCACTACATTCAGTATGCTGCCTTCAACTGTTGTTCATGATGTTTCTCGTTGTGATACTGATTATTGATGTCCTTTTCAATGAACAACTTGATGTCTTTGTGAGTAGGCAAGCTCATAAACACTTGATCAAGTGCATCCCCAAGCGTGCTTTAAACGGTGTCTTTGTCTCTGCTCTCCTGGAAGCCATTGTGCCTATACAGCTGAGAGGCAGACGAACACTTGCGATACCTAGAGACATGGCAACACTCATAGCAAGCAATCTGTCACTTGAAAACCAGAATGATCATGAGAACTGACTTGCAACATACTTGGGTGATTTATCATGAAGGTTGCACAATTTCAGTCGGGAGGTTGAGAGATCGACTGCCAAGACTGCACAAGGTACAGTCCAAGTTTTTGAGAGACTGAATGACTACTGGAACTGTGCAATGAGTAGCTTAGTCTAGCTGTTGACTACTGGGATTGTGCATTGTGCAATTCTAGCTGGGAAGGACTTGTAGCCCAGGGACAAATTTGCGCAATATCTTGAGCCAAGTAGCCACTATCCTCCAGAAATGTGCAAAAAATTCCTGGAGGTGAGTGTTGGGTAGGAATACAGAAGTGATAAAAAATGCATGAAAAACATGAATGGAATATTCAACAAACAGATCAAAATGCATGTGGGTGAGTTCGTTCACCAATTGGGTGAACATTCATGTAAAACAGTTTCAAGCATGCAACAGCAGTGAGATAGAATAAAAAATTGAAACAAGTCTATGAGAATCTAGAATACATGTAAGCGAAAGCAATCATTCAAAGAAATCAAGAAAACGACACTCACACAAGTGAATACACAAAAAGCAACAGAAATGCAGCACAAGGCATGGGAAGTGAGCTTACCCCAAAACAACTGAGCTGAATGTGCCGAATACTCCTAGATGTGATGTGGGATGTTAGAGCTACAAGGTTGATGTGAGGAATGAGCTCTGCAGCATCCCGTTGATGAGTTTTGATAACGTTGATTTTGTGATGTTCATACCACAAATCTAGGGGAAGCGACACTTGGAGGGAGGTTTCTAAATTGTTCCTTGCATGTCACTTCCAACTGCTAAACATAGATCCCTGAAACAAGGGATGTCTTTGCATGCTACCTTGGGAGAAAGAGACCATGCATGCAAGTATATTTTTCTCAGTCTTGGAGGGAACCAGTCAACTCAGCTTCACATGCAAGAGACTACTTGATTGTTGGAGAAAAATGCACATTTATGTCAAGGAGGTGGGCTAGCTGCCTAGCATATTTGTCAAATTTCTGGGATGAGCAACTGACTATTGCCTATATTTGCACAAATCCTGGGCTAAAAAACCTACTACAGGGAAAATTTTCACAAATCCTACTGAGAGGGTTGACTGGCATGATTTCACAATCCTAGAGCCCAGCAGGTTGTTAGAGAGGATTGCACAATTTCTAGAGGGAAGGTTGGTTGCCCTTCAGAAATGCACAATTTTCAAGGGGAAGTTGCTCAAACTCCTGTTGGACCAAGTCCAGGTGAGCAACCTGTGAAGGGAAAAGATCAAACTATGATCAAAAAGCTTCCTTTAAGCAAGAAAGACATTGAAGCTTGAGCACTTGACAAAGTAAGGCAAGCTGCTGTGAAGGTTGGTAGGGAGGCTCCAAAACAAGCTAAGGCAAAATTTTGGAGGGTGGTTGTAGCCGCTACAACAGATGAGAGGGATTTGAAGAATTCCAACTCATGTGGATTTTCAGATATGTGAATAAGATATTGAAACCTTTCTTTGAGAAATTTCCAATTAATTTCATCTTTGGGGATTTGAAAAGCAAGATTATAGAAGCGGTCCCAAAATTACACAATAGATTCATCATGCGATTGCATAATTTTTTTATTAAGTGCTTTTTGGTCATAATGATAGAAAGCATGACATAACTCTTTGATCATGTGATGAAACGAGTGAATAGAGGCTACGGGCAATGTACAACACCATTGCTCAACATTCCCTTCAAACGTGTAAGCAAGCAACCCATAGGCAATGTTGCTTGAGGGGACTTCATTCCTCTCACAAAATCCTAAGAGGAAACTTTGTGTCTCAACAATGCTGCTCTACCTACACTGTTGTACTTAATTTGTGGCAAGCCATCAATGACATCCTCTGGCGCTTCGAAATCGTATGCATAATAAAAACACGCTGGAGTTGAGATTGTAATGTAATTCATGAATGATGTGCAGAGATTAAAAACAAAATTTGAGGACTCAGCTTGTCATCTGGCTCTCATTTTAGCACCATAAATGTTGATGGTGTTGGACCCACCAACATGTCATGGGATCTCCTAGGCAATAATTCCCAACTAGACCTCAAAACATTTGGAGTAGGAGTCCGAGCAGTGGGTAGTACAGTAGTTTCTTGACTACAGTAGCTTGTAGAGGTAAGTATGATAACTTTGTCGAAAGCAAGTGTGTGACCTTGCAATGAGCCAAGTGAGATGCATGGCGGTTGTAACACATGGAGGGAAAAACAAAGGGTGTCCCTTAGAAGCCTGTAATAGTACACAACCTGAAAGGAACACACGAGCGAAATGAAATCACAAGCTCAAATGCAGAATAGTCCACAAACCAAAGTGACGGGTTAAACCAACAAAACATATACAATGAGATTTGTACAATTGCATACAAAATAGTTCATACACAAATGTATAAGTTAAATAACATACATTGCTAAAGAAACCATAATATTGTAACTACAATAACAATGTATGCATGAAAACGTGTTGGCTCTATTATATATTACTAAGTGCAAGTTACATCCATACATACACCATTGACAACCATTAGCCCAGATAGTGGAACATTACAGTCAACACTGCCTACTCCTCCAAAGAGATGTGCTTGCTCTACATTGTGGAGAAGCCAAGGCTCATCACAATGCTCTCTAAGCCTTCTCTAAGCAATTCCTAGCCAAAAGTTGGCTCCCAAAATCTTGTACTATGAGTTATTAGGTTCTATATATAGCAAAGGGTGGGGTGGCACTTGACATTCCCCTTTGACTCTTGGACTACCCTCATGACTCTTCACATTACATAGTGACTATTCACATTCCACTAGTGACACTTGAAATCTCACTTACAACATATTTGCAATAATACATTTTCCACATATACCCATGTGGGACAAAATAGGCTTGATTTAGCCTAACAAGACAAACAACATCACTCAGGGTCTTGGGGAAAGACCAACTCAGCAACATCCTCACTATGGTCTTCAGTGACGAACTAATACCAAGCTTGGTACTGCACTATTGTGTCCCCGTATTGTTTATTGGTGTCTTTATCGAAGCAGAAGGTTGTCTCCATAGATTTCGAGTATATGCTTATGAAACCTCTGTCCAACTCATTATGAAGCACACACAACACTGTCTTGAGTGTGATTGGACCAACAATGTACTTTTGTGTGTTCTCTGTGCTCAGCTGAAAGTCATCACTAGTGACTTCACGCATCAACTGCTCTATGTACCTGTCGACCTTCAGCATGACTTGGTTCTTCCTTATGGCTTCAATGAGGGTTCCAATCAAAGGCACCTTGTGTGTCCTCACTATGACATCTAGAATCTTGTACAACCATGCATAGGAAGCCTCAATGTTGGTGATGAGTGGAGGGAACTACTCATAGTTCCATATGAACATTTTAATTCATGCTTTGTCTAGCTCTGCCTGTGGAATCATCATCTTATGGAAGTAAGGTGGGGCCCCTTTGTACCTTATTGTCCATTTCTATACATGTGTAATAGCAACATGGATGTCTTTGAGAGTTTGGGTTATCTTCACACGCTATTGCTAAAAATCGTATAAATGGACAATCAGTTTGTGCACGGTGACAAATCAGCTATACATCATCCGCATTATGGTATCCAAAGTTGATATCTCCACAAGTATTTATTTATTCATTTCTACCATAGTGGATCCTACCGACTGCATTGTTCGCTACTTGGCCTCTTGCAAATTATTTACCATATGATCATTCTCTGCTATCAAGAACTTGACCATCAAACTCATGGCTTCTGCATAAGCCTTAGAAGCCTCGACCATGGGAGCTAGATGTATTTTGACATTTGACACAATCACCCTTTCCTCTATGTGCGTAGGTGATGTGTGATCATCCAGGAGCTTCTTTCTTCGTGCCTGTGCAATCCTGTGCTCTCACTCATCAAATAACAGATTGTACACATCCATCTTTGAATCATCATAAGGGAGAACAACCTCTCCTTGCTCACTTGGGATTGGTTGTGATTCTGGAGGTGGCAGAGATTGTGGTGCGACCTCAGATGATGTCGGCATGAGATCAACGTCTTGGTCCTATGGCTCTTGTTCTGTCCCCATGTCTATCACTTCAACCATCTACTCAACCTTCTAGGTGAGTTCTCGAACTTGCACCTGCTCACCCTCATTTGTTGGCTACTTTGATTCTTCAACCTGTATATGCGCAATTTTCTTCCTCTTGTTCCTGTTTCTACTTCTCTTCCCTTTCTCTCCTCCTTAGCTCTTTCTCTTCTTTTAGCTTCTTCTTTATTTCCTGCAACTTCCTCACTACATCTTCCGACTTGTGCTTCTCTCTCTTCCTCCATTCTAATCTTCTTTCACATTGTTGCCTCTTTGCATATATCTCCAAAGCTACTTTCTCAACAAGAGGATCTTCTATGGAATTGTAGCTTTGCTCAGCGTGTGCACTCTTAGAAATCTTTCTCTTGCCTTTGTATTTCGTCGATTCGCTTCTCACTGGTTCATTGAGCCTAAAGG
>APFE030691623.1:175140-224325 GCA_000404065.3 Pinus taeda | reverse complement strand
GAGGGCTTCTTCGAGCAAGATTTTGATAGGATCTCCTGCTCCCTCGTCTTTCTTCTCATCCGCCATGGGAGGCCATCGAGATTTGCGACGCTGGTCTTGCAAAGGTTCGACCAGCTCAAGCCCTAACTCCTTATATCTCGACCTCTTTGGGGACATGCAAAGAAAAACCGAGAAAAAACAGACCGCTCTGATACCACTGATCCATACTTAAACAGGAACGCAACAAATTACAGAGATAACCATATACACAAAGATGCAGAGGAAATAATACTTCATTTCATTAATGTAAAATATTGAAATATGCTTACAAACAGAAATAGAAATAAAGCAGCGAGGGCGATGGTAGCTTATCTCTGAGAAGAGAAGTGGTGGCTACATGCCTTTGAACTATGTTACAATGAGGCTCAAATGCCTATTTACTGTTGAGAAACATTGGAAAACCCTAAACATCCAAAAACCTAACCCTAGATGAAACGCCAAATTGTGGGCCCCATTTGGGAAAATTGGTACATCAACTTCCTGGGGTCGTAACTTTGGCATACGCTCTCCATTTTACACGCACAGTATCTCATTAGAAATATCCATCCAAGAACTACAACTTTGGGAAGAGAAAAAATAGTCCATGGACCCATGTTGGTCCCAGTTTTTGAAAAAAAATTCATTTAGGGCCTCAAAATAGCTCTGAAAGTTTAGGACCCAAAAAACTGCTAAAAATAGTAAACTATGCTAGAATTAATGAAACTGAAAAGCTGAAAGAAACAATGGTAGGGGTCCAAGTGAACTTGGCAGGTGGCCACCAATATCCACCTGGATCATTCCTCCCCCCTTAGGAAGCAATGGTCCCCGTTGTGTTGAGTTCCTCCATGAGATGAGGAAACTTATGCTAAACTTGGTCCCTGGTAAGCCACTTGCCTTGGTGAAGGAGTTGGCCTACTTTGACAACTAGATACAGTTGGATATTCTACTAGAGAGTGTGCTTGATCTATGTGACCATGATCCAATCAGTTGCAGCTTGTTCCCCACAATCTAGATTTAACTCTGTGGGTGTGAGTTGTTCTGCAATGTTGGATGTGTCTAGTAATGGCAGAAAGTATGGCCAAAGGCGGTTTAGATTGAACACTAGGTGTAGGCCAAGGAATGGGGGAATGTTGAGCTCAAATGCATTGTCTCCCACAACCTTGATAATGGTGTAAGGGCCATATCGGAGTGGTCTGAGTTTCTGATAGGCTCCGGTAAGGCATTCCTTTTACAAATGCAATTAGACTTTGTTGCCCACCTAAAACTTGTGTGGCACCTGATGCTGATCATGTCACAGCTTGTACTTGGCATTTGATTTATCTAGAATGTCATGGAACTACTAGTGAATATGTTGGATGTGCTAAATGAAGCTATTTGCCTTATCTATTTCAGACTAGACATGAGTCGAATCTGCATGAGTAGCTGCAATTGGCATGGCCACATCAATGGGACATAATGGCCGAAATCCCACGCCCACCTGAAAAGGGCTATGGCCAGTCGAGCTGTGAAGAGCTTGGTTGTAGCTATGTTGAACATAGAGGAGGCTCTCTTCCCATGTGTGTGGATGCTTTGAGTTTTACATGGGTTAAATGTGTACGATCATCCTGTTGACAACCTCTGTCTGGCCATTAGTTTGAGGATGGAAGGTTGTGGACTTAGTGAGTTTGGTGTCGAGCATCGACCAGAGACTGGACCAAAATGTATTGAGGAGCCTGCTATCCCAATCTAAGATGATAGACTGTGGGATCCCAAAGTGTACCCACACTTGTTCAGAGAAGAGTTTAGCAGTGGCTTCTATTGTGATATTCTTCTTGTAGGCGGCCCTAATGGCCATCTTCGAGAACCTGTCGACAACCACAAAAACAAAGTCGTTTCCATGCTTAGTGGAAGGAAGACCTGACATGTAATCCATGGATATGGATTCCCAAGGTCGACTAGGGGTAGGCAGTGGAGTATAGATGCCTTGCTTCTTGATGGTCAGTTTGGCAATGGTGCAGGCAGTGCATGATCTGATGTACTTCCCGACATCATGTCGAAGATTCGGCCAATAGAAATACTTCTACAGTACTACCACCATTTTCTCGACCCCTAAATGTACACAACCCGATTATGGTGTACTTCCCAAATCATCCTGGCACACTTGCTTGAAGGAACACAAAGGGGACCCAGGTGGCATAACAGGGCATCCTAGAGGTGAAAATCTGGAACATGCTAACCCTTTAAGAGTGTCTGGTATGTGTGGCTGAATTCTAGGTCACTTTTATAGAGAAGTGGCCAATCATAAGTCTTGTGCCCACAGGAGTTGAGAATAGTAGTTAACGCCATGATCGGTGGTCAACTGAGGCAATCTGCAACATTATTGGTGCTACCCTTCTTATACTTGATATTCAAATGGAACTGTTGCAGGTATGTGGACCACTTCTGATGGTGATCATTCTGCAATTTCCCTTGGGTCTGTATGAACTGCAGGGGTCAGTGGTCTGTGTGGATGATTGTTTCCTTCTCCAAAATGTAATGCTTCCATTGTCAGCAGGCCTGCATAATGGAATACATCTCTTTGTCATAAGTGGGATACTTTCGGACTGTGTTTGAAAGTGTCTCACTGTGATATGCCACTGGATGCCCGAGTTGAGTAAGGACTGCCAATATAGCATAGTCAGAGGCATCTATCTCGACCTCAAATGGTTGTTGCAAGTTTGGTAATGCGACCATGGGTTCCATGTAGAGGCGATCTTTCAACTCTATGAATGCCCTCTGTTGAGATTTAGACCAAAAGAATTTTTCTTTCGCTCCTCCCTTGGTGACTTGACTCAAGGGCCAAGTGATATGAGAAAATCCCAACATGAACCTGTGATAGAAGTTGCAAGAAAGCTGCAGAGCTCTGTCAAAGTGGTTGGAGATTGTTAATCTCAAATGACTTGGATCTTGGATGGATCCACATGCACCCCCTGTTCATCAATAATGTGTCCCAGATACTGAACCTGGGTCATGCCAAAAGTGCGTTTCTCCAAATTGGCACATAACTTTTGTTGCCGCAACTCCTGAATCTACCTCTTGATTTCATCATTCTCTAGAACGAAGCTTCGATAGATTGGTCCATTGGGTAGCGACGTAGCTAGGGTCAAATCAATGGAGTGCTTGACCCGACAATGCAGAGGAACCCCTGCATGGGAGGTGAAGATGTCCTCGTACTCCTCCACGACCTTGTCCATATGTATTTTTCATGCGGAGGGGCCCTGTCTGTAGGTCATGGCCACTGTCTTCTTCTTTCCTTGAGGGCATATCATCAGGAAAACAAATTTCCCGGTTTTGGAAACGATCTTACTGCATTATTTTGCAGTAACCAAAGAGATGGTGGTAGGTGGTGCTACCTCCAATATCATGTATAACATAGTTCCCAAAGTAACAATAATAACACGGGGCCTTGATTCATACACATCATGCTGCTTCCACAAGTATGGTTGTCCTAGTAATACATCACAAACTTCAAGGGGAGAAATGTCACACAATACCTCATCTGTGAAGGGCTTGATGTTGTATGGAAGGCGAAATTGTTGGCTGACGAGAACATCCCATCCTTGGTGAAGCCATCTAATGGTGTACAGTTGTGGATGTGATGTGGTTAGTAAGCTCAGCAGCTTCACGACCTATCCTGAAATGAGGTTCTTTTGGCTCCTACTGTCGAAAATGAACTGTAGCGGGGAGCCCTTTACCCACATCTTGGAGTGGAAGAGACGCTCCTCCTCCTATCGATCTTCAGGTTCCTCCTTCTAGATCTTCGTGGTGGCAACGATGGCGTTGGGCTCTATATTGATAATCTGCTTCCCTTTATCATTCCCCTTGTTGGGTTCTGACTCAAAGTCAGAACCTGCGTCTGACTCTAAAACATTTAGCTCAGCCACTAGTGATTGTGTGGCCCAACACTCACTTGTGTTGTGGGTGGAGATTTTATTGAACTCATACCACTTTCTTGTGTCCATTTTCGGCTTCACGACACTATTCTTTGCTTGCAGCTTTGGTGCATTGTCTTGGGCTACCCCACCTTGGCTTTTTCCTTTATTCTACAATTTGGGGGCACCTTTCCCTTGCTTTAGATTCGTAGATCCAAAGTCTCGCTTCTTCTGTTTAAACTTTTGCTCGACCCTGACGGCATATCGGTATACAGTGCCGAGCGAGGAGATGTTTAGGAATTATATTTCTTCCTAGATGTACTTGTGCAGGTATCCACAATATTTTGAGTACCAAATGCTGCTTTGAATCCTTGATACCCAACTTTTTACGAAGGGTATGGAAAATGTTGGTGAATTCCGACACATCTTGGTCCCTTCCTTGCTGCAGTGTGGTCCATTTTATCTATTGATCCTCATAGCTTCCGACAGGGTAGTACTACTCCTTGGCGGCATCTCGGAATGAATTCCAAGTGGGTGTAGCTAAAAATAGTGAGCCTGTACTTTCATCCTTATGCTCACAGTAGGTTTCCCACCAGTCGTTGACGTGGGGGGCTGCTTTGAGAAGAGTGAAAATAATCCTTTCCCGACTGGAAAAATGATGAACAGAAAAATAACACTCTAGTAGATTTAACCATTTATCGATAGTATCTGCATCTATCTTACCCTCGAATATGTGGATTTCAAAATTAACTTGTACCTTAAATGGTGTGGCATTTCCAAAGTAGTTGTTGGAAGCTTATTCATCGCCCCTAGGTAGCCACTAAAGGATCTAGGAAAAGTTGTCCATCAACGCGTTCCTTTGTCTCTCAAGGGATTCTTCGAGCAATATTTTGATAGGATCTCCTACCCCATCATCTTTCTCTTCATCCACCATGGGAGGCCAACGGGATTTGTGAGGCTGGTCTTGCAAAGGTTCGACCAGTTCAAGCCCTAACTCCTTATATCTAGACCTCATTTGGGACATGCAAAGAAAAACAGAGAAAAAAGTAGACCGCTCTAATACCACTAATCCAAATTTAAATAGGTGCGCAAAAAAATACAGAGATAACCATATACACAAAGATTCAGTGGAAATAATACTTCATTTCATTAACGTAAAATACTGAAATATTCTTCCAAACAAAAATGGAAATAAAACAGCTAGGGCAATGGTAGCTTATCTCTGAGAAGAGATGTGGCACTACATGCCTCTGAACTATGTTACAATGAGGCTCAAAGGCCTATTTATTGTTGAGAAACAATGGAAAACCATAAACATCCAAAAACCTAACCCTATAAGATGAAACGCCAAATTGTGGGCCCCGTTTGGGTAAATTGGTACATCAACTTCCCGCGGTCGTAACTTTGGCATATGATCTCCATTTGATGTGCACAGTATCTCGTTAGAAAGATTTATCTGGGAACTACAACTTTGGGAAGAGAAACATAAATCCATAGACCCATGTTTCTCCCAGTTTTCCCAAAAAACATCGTTTAGGGCCTCAAAACGACTCCAGAAGTTCAGGGCCTGAAAAACTGCTAAAAATAGTAAACTATGCTACAATTAAGGAAATTGAAAAGTTGAAAGAAATAATAGTGGGGGTCTAAGTGGACTTGGCAAGGGGCAACCAATATCAACCTGGATCGCCCATGCCAGGGAACTGCTATAGGGCACAGATTACATCAAGCTAGTACGCAGACATATATAAACTTTCTTTCTCATCCTTAGGCAAACTCCGGACATTAGAAACATGCACTTTCAACGGAAGAGACAACATGTTAGACTAGTTGAATGGCCTTCCTTCATTTTCAAACTAATCCAACATAACCACCCGACTCTACAGAAAGTCCTACATTCTCTCTTTACCATACAAGCGGCATGCAAATATGACCAAGATTCGGTAGGCCTTCCTAAGTTACTTCATCTTGTAGACCTAGTTGGGTTTCACTCTAAACTTTGATGGAATTTTTACCCAAGGATTCATGATGTCTCTAGTGTTCACATTGTTGTTGGGAGTGTAGAATAGTGCATCCATGTGGTTCATCAGTTGTGGCAAGTGATACATATGATGGTAGTTTTTTGACCTGAAGGTGGAAATATGTGTTCCACTGGTACTACTTAGTGTCATTGTCTTGGGATCAACATGTGAGACAATCCTGTGACTGATATCTACACACAGGTAGGAGGGGTACCTGCATGCTCCCCTGTAGAAGCCTGACTTGTGAATGTTGACATAGACTTTCCGATCTTCCATATCTTTCTTGAAGCTATCTGCAAATATGTCATTTATTTCTTGCCATGTAATCTTCATGTCCTTCTCTATGAATAGTTATGTGTCTGCATAGATGGGCAAGTTCATTGGCACCTGTTCAAATATATCTCCAATGCTGCTCTCTACCGTATCCTTTAATCCATCTCTCTTGGAAACCATGCTGCCTATACTGTTGAGAATATTCTCAACAACCGATTTACTTGGGAACAAAGAGGACACTCACAACAAGAAAATGTCAGCTTAAAAACACAAAGAACTTGAAGGATCACTCATGCAAAAAATTGGGCTATTGTTTGGTAAGATTGCACAGTTGTGACTCTTAGAGGTGAGGGGTTGTTAGCTAGATTTGTGCACTGCACAGTCCCAACTGCCAATGAAAGGTATTGATGACTAGAACTATGTACAACATAGTCCAGTGTAGCTTGATGTGGACTAGAACTATCCAATGCACAGTTCAGTCTAGCTTGATGTTGGCTAGGACTGTGCATTATGCAATCCCAGTGGACAAGACTTAGGATTGACTCCTGGAATTGCATAGAGCATAGCTGGAGCCAGTGACTGACAACCTTTGCACAATTCCTGGAGCCAAGGTAGGGCCTTGAGTTCTAAAAATGCGTAGCGCATGCCCAGAAGAGCTAGATTTGAGCCAAGGTAGCCTAGATCTACCCAAGGGAAACTTGAAAACGAGTGGATATGAATGCATGAGAGAAGGATGGTGCAGATCTGAGTGAATTGTCATGCATGCAATCAATGAAAATGAATAAATTAGCCAAATGGATGAACAAATAAGCTTGTGGGGAGAGACATTACAACGATGGTCGTTAGTGGAAAAATGGGTTTATGCATGTGATGCTTAAGAAAGGAAATGCAAATCTTGAATTAAAAAAAAAACTAAAACTCTAGTGGTCATTCAATAAAACATGCAAAACAACACTCACACAAGCCAAGGAAGCAAAAGCGATACAAAAAGTAGCGAAAGACTTGAAAAGAAAAACTTACCCAGAAAAGTTGTGCCAATCGTGTCGAAGGTTCCTAGATCCCTCAGGAATGCCAAAGCTCCAAGATCGAATTTGAAAATGAGCTTTAGTGGCATCCATTAAATAGATTTGATCGATTTAGGGTTTATGATGTTTATGCCAAAAATCTAGGAAAAAGCGACAAGTGGTGGTAGTTTTGTAAAATTAACTCAAGTGTAAATCCTAGTGCTAAAATAAATCCATATTTTTTAGGGATTCTTTTCTTCTTTTTTGGGAAGGGATGTCATGCATGCATGGAGAAATTATGCAGTTCTCAAGGGAACTGGACAACCTATCACACATGCATTGAGCAACAATTGAGGGAATGCTTGTGCGCAATTCCTAGGCTGAGTGGCTCTAACTGCCGCTCATGCTCTATGCATTTTCCGAGTTGGAGATAATATGTCAGCTGGATCTACATAGTTCTAGGGCCAAAGCTTAGTACTATGCTGATCTACACAATTCTTGAGACCAAGGCTCATTGTTGAGCTACACTGCACAATTCATGAGAGCAAGCCTGGCTTCCCTCTAGGACTACATAGTTTGCCAAGGTAGTTCAAGAACCAGATGCAACCAAGTCATGGGGGGCTCAACTTGTGGTTACACAGAAAAGAAATTAAGCGAATACAAGTTGTAAAGCGAAAGATAAATTCAAATGAAAACACAAGTACCTGAGAAGTACAAGACAAGCTGCTAAGGTTTAAAGAGGGAGGCTCCAAAACAAACTGAAGGAAAAATTTTGGAGGGTGGTTGTAGCTGCTACAAAATTGGTGACACACTGGTAGAATAAAAAGTCCCAGTATGGACCTTGTCTCGTGTAAACCATGTCTAACTCCTCCAGAAGTATTGTTCGATTTTTTTATCGTCATGGCTTCCTCACTAGCTTGAGTTAATGATATAGTCCCTACCATTCTCTTGATCAGTCAGCACACATACCAAGCCAAGTCAATTGAGTTGTTTTGATTAGGGATGGAGGGTTATTGATGCACAAGTAATGTAGACTATTAGAGTTTTAGTTTCATATCTAGTGTTGCTCCACTACTAGCAAGCTTAGACAGTACCTAAGCGTGGTCATTTTAGGAACACAAGCATTTCTTTGTAGCCAGTGAGCCTGGATAGTACCCAGGAGAAGTTAATTGCTTCACCTCTCCACGCAAGAAGCCTTTCTCTTATTTTTCCTTTATTTATCTATTTTTTTCATTTTTTCATTTTTAATTTTTCAGAGAACTATGCATAGGAACTTATTTATTTCATGAGGTGGAAGAGGGATCCTGACGTATTGAGAGCAAAAGAGGTTTTCTTTTTAGAGAAGTATGTTATATATGCCTCTGACATACTTGTTAAGGTTTGTCCCATCACCTTACTCTACTTGACTGAGTTGACAAGGGCTAACCGAATATAGAAAAACCAATTACAATAGGTGGTACTAGTTAAAAGTGTAAGCATTTTGTTTTCACCAAGACTCACTCTGAATAGAACATATTTTCCATGAGGGTATCATCAACTAAAGAACACAAGCTCTTCATAAAGGGAGGGGATAACACGTAACTAAATGTTGATAGTTGTACAAGTCCTCTTGTACTTCACACCTCTTGTCTCAAGAGCCAAACACAGTTTCATGTCAAGCTAATCCTATGGGTGAATAACAAGCAAAGAAATAAGCAAGAAAAAGACAGAAGTGAAAATAAAGCAAAGTGAGTAAGCAAAGAAAACATGAAAGCACATAAATAGTAGTGCTTGCTTGGCCCATGTTGGTGAAGGCATGGTCAACAAGAAGGATATTCAGGAAAACCAGTGCACGAGAAAGATAAAACAATGAAGACCAACATGCTCGAAGCTTAAATGCGTCCATCGAAAAGAAAAGAGTAAAATCGTAAGACAAACACTTTGTGGACATACCATGGCAAAGCATCACATTGTGCACAAATGACAAACATACACACTCTTTTGATCTAGAAAAACAAGTGAACATGTAGAAAGAACAAAACTTTCACTTAACAACATGACTTGCTATATATGACTCCTCCAATGCATGAGTGATAGGATTGTATGATTCTAGTGGAGGATGCCATAAATATGTGGGTCAAGTTGATTTTCAATGCAAACTAGAGAGTGATGAGGAGCCTGGGGTGTTTCAACAAATTTCTTATCAGAAGTGGAACTGTCCCCAACACAGCAAGGAGCTAACATAACCATCAACTCAAGTTTAAGTGCCTCGAAAACTTGAGAGGTCTCCACTTCATCGGCAGATATGTCATCAAAGATTGGTGGCCTAGAAATATCAACAGAGAGTGAATCAACATCGTGATCAAATGAGTGAGTGAATAAATCATGATAGCCATGATTAGAAAATTTGAGATGTGCATCGACATCCTCATGATCTGATGAATCATACAAAGGGGTTGATGAGAAACAAAAATTTTCACCCTCTAAATTTGCAAAAAGAAAAGATGACAGATTGGGTGGATTCAGAAAGAAGGATGTGTCCTCTTCACAATCAAATGAAGGACTAACATCCTATGTGTTCTGTGAATGATCAAAAGTAGAAATATTTGGGGATGAATTTTCACAAGAAAAATAAAAAATGGCAGAATCACAAAAATGTCAGGAGAAAGCGGATGAGGTGCAGAGGGAAGGAGGTCGTCCTTACTGTAGGTTCTTCTTCAGATTCCCTCAAATACTCATCAAAAATGACAACTTAGGCTGGTTTTTGAACATCAACTTCGTTGAAAACTTGATCCTCATGAACAATAGATATGGAGTCTATAACAGTTGAACACAATAAAGTACAACCTAGAGGATCAAAGGAACCAGAGGATGGAGGTTAACAAGATAGGACCTCGTGAAAACCATCAAGGTTGTAGTCCAAATCTACGCAGATGTTCAGAGCAGGTCGGGTGGGAGGATGTGACATTTCAACAGATGGGTTCACAACTTCTCCCACCTCGTTGTGCAAAGCTAGAGCTATTTGATGAGAAGGTGATGAAGGGTCACTTATGACAACAACCTTGTCCATCTTAGATTTGGAAGCTCTAACATTGAGGTATGATGGTAGGGGTACAAATGATTTCAACTCATGTGGATTTTCAGATATGTGAAGAAGATACTAAAACCTTTCTTTGAGAAATTTCCAATCAATTTCATCTTTGGGGATTTAAAAAGTGAGATTAGAGAATCGGTCCCAAAATTACACAATAGATTCATCAGGTGCTTTATGTAATTTCAGAATTTTTTTATTAAGTTATTTTCATTCATAATGATAGAAAGCATGACATAACTCTCTGATCATGTGATCAAATGAGTGAATAGAGGCTATGGGCAATGTGCACACCATTTCTTAACATTCCCTTTGAACATGTAAGCAAACAACCGACAAACAACATCGTCCGAGGGGATTTCATTCCTCTCACACAAGCCTAAGATGGAAACTTCGTGTCTCAACAAGGTTTTTCTACCTTCACCATTGTACTTTATTTGTGGCAAGTCATCGACGACATCCTTCGACTCTTCGAAATCATGCTTATAAGAAAAACACGTCAGAGTTGAGATTGTAATGTAAGTCATGAATGATGTGCATAGATTCAAAACATACTTTGAGGGCTCAACTTGTCTTCTAGCCCTCATTATAGCACCATAAATGTTGATGTTGTTGGACCCAACAACATGTCAAGGGATATCCCCAGCAAGAATTCCCAGCTAGACCTCAAACTGTTTGGAGTAGTAGTCCCAGCAACGGGTAGTACAATAGTGTCTTCACTGTAGTAGCGCACAGAGGTAAGTATGATAAATTTGTCGGAAGCAAGTGTGTTACCTTGCAACGATTCAAGTGAGATGAATGGGGGTTCTAACACATGGAGGGGAAAACGAAGGGTGTCCGTTAGAAGCTTGTAATAGTACAAAACCTGAAAGGAAAACACGAGCGAAATGAAATCACAAGCTCGAAAGCGTAATAGTCCACAAACCAAAGTGATAGGTTAAACCAACAACACATCTGCAATGAGATTCATAGAATTGCATACAAAATAGTTCATACATAAATGCTTAAGTTAAATAACATATATTGCTAAAGCAACCAGAATATTCCAACTACAATAACAACATATGCTTGAAAATGTGTTGGCTCTATTATATATTATTAAGTGAAATTTCCATCCATACATACACCATTGACATCCACTAGCCCCAATAATGGAATATTACAGTCAACACCGCCTACTCCTCCAAACATATGTGCTCGCTCTACACTATGGAGAAGCCAAGGCTCATCATAATACTCTCCAAGCCTTCTCTAAGCAATGCCTAGCCAAAAATATTAGCTCCCAAAAAACTGTACTATGAGTTATGAGGTTCTATATATAGCAAAGGGTGGGGTGACCCTTGAAATCCCCCTTTGAATCTTGGACTATGCTCATGACTCTTCACATTACATAAGGATTGTTCACATTCCACTAGTAACACTTCAAATTTCACTTACAACATATTTACCATAATACAATTTCCACATATACCCATATGGAACAAAATAGGCTTGAGTTAGCCTAATAGGAAAAACAACATCACTCAAGCTCTTGGGGAAAGACCAACTAGAAAAAATCCTCACGATGGTCTTCGATGATGAACTGATACCAAGCTTGGTACTGCATTATTATGTCCCCATACTGTTTGGTGATATCTTAAACAAAGCAGACTCTTGCCTCCATAGCTTCTGGGTATATGGTTATAAAACCTCTCTCTAGCTCATCCTTAAGCATGTGTAACACTATCTTGAGTGTGGTTGGACCACAAATGTACTTTTGCATGTTCTTTGCATTCATCTACAAGTCATCACTAGTGGCTTCACACATCAACAACTTTATTAACCTATCAACCTCTATTATGACTTGGTTCTTCATCATGGCTTGAGTGAGGGTTATGATCACAGGGATCTTATGTGTCTTCACTATGACATCCAGACTCCTGTACAATCGTGCATAGGAAGCCTCAATGTTGGTGATGAGAGGAAGGATTTTCTCATACTTCTTGATCAACATCTGAATCCATGCTTTGTCAAGCTCTACCTCTGGCTTCATCATCTTCTGCAATTAAAGTGGGGACCCTTTATACATCATTTCCCATTCCTGGACATGTGGAATATTAGCGTGGATGTCTTTGAGAGTTTGGGTTGTCTTTGCGCACTGCTACTGAAAATTTTATAAATGGACAAGCACTTTGTGCATGGTGAAAAATCTAATATACAACGTTTGCATGGTGGTCTCCAAAGTTGATATCTCCACAAGTATTTCTTTCTTTATTTCTGCCATAGTAGATCCTGCAAACTTTTCTTTTCTCTATCTGGCCTCTTTCAAGTCTTTCGATATACAATCATTCTCTGATATCAATAGATTAACCATTGAACTCATGGCTTCCACATAAGCCTTAGAAGCCCCTGTCATGTAGCTGGATGTCTTCTGACATCTGACACAATCATCCTTTCCTCTATGTGTGCAAGTGATGTGTGATCATCCGGGAGCTGCTTTCTTCATGTTTGTACAATCATGTGTTGTGAATCATCAAATGATAGATTGTACACATCCATCTTCGAATCATCATCAAGGAGAACAACCTCTCCTTGCTTACTTGGGACATTTAGGAGATGGTGGAGACTGTGGTGTGACCTTAGATGCTCTCGGCATGAGATCACTGTCTTGGTCTGGTGGCTCCTATTCTGTCTCCATGTTCATTTCTTCAACCATCTTATCAAATTGCCGAGTGATTTCCCAAACCTCCGCCTACTCACCCTCATCTACTGGCTGCTTTGATTCCTCAACTTGTATAGGCACAATTTTCTCTGTCAGTGCACCTTGCCTTTCCTCCTTTTCCTGTTTCTACTTCTCTTCCCTTTCTCCCCTCCTGATATCTTGCTTTTCTTTTAGTTGCTTCTTCGTTTCCTACAAATTCCTCTCTACATCTTCCAACCTTTGCTTCTCTCTCTTCCTTTATTCTACTCTCCTTTCGTGTTGTTACCTCTTTGCCTCTATCTTCAAAGCTACTTTCTCAACAAGAGGATCTTCTCTAAAATTGTAGCTTTGCTCAGCCTCTGCACTCTCAACAATCTTCCTATGTCCTTTGTCCTTCACAAGTTTGTTGCTCACTATTGTTGTTTTTGTTGCTTCATGTGGCAGTACTTCCTGTAGTGTTGATTTCCATTCTACAAATATGTTGATCGGTTCATTAAGCCTAGATCATTTGTAACAATACCTCCAAGGATCTTCCACTGGTCAACGACATTCCCCATGGATCCACGAGTAATACACCTTTGCACAATGGTTCTTGCATATGCAGTGGGGATCATACAAATTGAAACTCTTGGTGTCTAAATCAAACTTCTTCAAGTCCTTCGCCTCAACATCCACATCCTTCAAGGTATAAATCTCGTACAATTCAATCCACAAAGGAAGAGTATGCCATGGTGCCTCCTTCCTCTTATGCAATCCTATTGATAATCCTATGGAGATGTGATACATGACCTCTTGGATGACCAAATTATCCGTGGAAAAACTTGGTAGCACATGCAGAGGCTCCCCTCTACCAAACATCCTAATGAAGGTGTCACTGGGTGAGGAGTACAAATCTGCAATATTAAGCAATGTCTTTGTTATCACTCTAGGAAAATCTCTTAGGTTGTAGCTTGGAGATGCCTAGTAACATATAATCTTCAATATTTTTCTCTAGACTATTGAAATGGATGATGGTTTGGATCAAGCCAGATAACCACATCCACTTTGTTTCACTCCAGACATGCATGAACACCCATAGATTGACAAGGCTTTAGACCACTAATGTTCAATAGTTTGTAGATTCAATGGATAGATGGAGAATACTGACTGTACCTACAGACGCATACATAAACATATATGAATGGCTAGCTACAGTTAGTAAATGAAACTTGCAAATCTAATTTATCAACACAGAGATAAGATGACAGTTATTTGGCATTAGACATAGAAGAAATGTGAATAACCTATTCAATTGCAAATCCAATTTATCAATGTAGAGATAAGATGGTAGTCATCTGGCATTAGACACAAAGGAAATAATGAATAGACTTATCCAAGTGCAACCTTAGAGCAGAAGAGAAATGGATATTGAACATGTAACAGCAAAAGAAGCTTGTATTACTGCAATGAAGATGAGAAGCTACGAGGAACAGAGTATCTACAGTCTCCAGAAGTTGAACCTTTGTTCCTTCTAACTTTTAGCCATTTATAGGCTTTTACAATGTTCTTAGGCTCTCTAGGGCTCGAGATGTCTTAATATATCCCATCTAGCTTCTAACTACTTGATGCCATAATTAGACAAGCATGAGCACAGGGGCACTATTTCTAACTAACACAGTAACTGATTCTGGTCACTTCACCACTCCGTCAAGTGGCTCGAATTTGTTGTGATGTTCCAAGATAATTTTTGTTAATTCAGCTGCATCGTGCTGCTTTTTTTCCATTTCGTCCATACTTTCTGTTATTTTAGTTCAACGATACGCCTACCATAGATACTGATAGGGCTAACCACTCTCCTCCATGGGTGACTGATGGGAAGCGGGGTACGAGGCATATGGTTCATTGGATAAGATGAATCAACGATCACGATGGGTATCAGGTGGTGGAGGGTGAACCAAGGTGATCATGGATGAGGACCATTGGATCGAGGGAGATGGACGATGGAGATCCTATGCAAGAGGTCTGAATTCGTGGAGAGAGTAGAATAAGTCTGAGCTGTCAGATCTCAAGTGAGTGGATTCGATGACTATTGGGCAGAGGAGGTGCATGGATGATAATGCCCAAGGGCAGTTTCATTTGGGTGGAAATGGTTTTATCGAGCGCTCATCGGGCAGTAAGCATTAAAGGGTGGAGTCTGCCTGATGCCACTCTTTGCATGCCACGTAACAGCAGAGGAGAGAGAAAAATTGCCTTTGTCAGGTGGCTATTCCTCTTGCTAGTGCATGTGCGATATGAGCGACAGCCGTTAGACTTGGTGAGGTTGATCTAACAGTGTAGATCAATCGAGCATGTCTTGTCGATCGGGGGAAACATGGGCTATCAAATTTGTGGGGGCGATCTAACGGTGAAGGGACATGAAGGTACAAGAAGCCCTCAAAAAATGTGCAGAGGGCACGTAGGGATGAAAAGGTAAGGTTTTCA
The DNA here is from genome assembly GCA_000404065.3 of Pinus taeda. Taxonomy (NCBI): domain Eukaryota; kingdom Viridiplantae; phylum Streptophyta; class Pinopsida; order Pinales; family Pinaceae; genus Pinus; species Pinus taeda. The sequence continues at coordinate 208,912 of APFE030691623.1, read as the reverse complement.
GGGGTTTTTGGGTTATTTTACTTAAGGCCAAGGCAAAAAAGTGGCTCATTATGATGTGAGGGTCGGGTTATGATATGAGCAGAATAGAATGTAAGTGGAAGATTGAGGAAAGTGGAGTGATGGTCCATGTGGGGACCTCTTCAGGACATCAAAGCAGATCATCTCCTTCCTTTAGCCTTCAAAATGGTAGCGCTACACCTCAGGGCTAACACTGGATCCTTCTGGGGATGAAATCCTCCCTATGAGGTTTCAAGAACTATAGACCACTGTCTTTACAGTAAAACAAAAATCAAATCTTCCTCCTAGTGTTCCATTGGGCATGGAGTCCATTTTTCCTTAAAAAAAACTTAAAACATATTTACAATACGAAGGCTTTGAAGCCTTAAATGAAATAAAGTTTCAAAAACTACCCATTGATTGGGCCACCAAGAACATCTCCTCTTTCCAAACTATGTAGAATAAAGGTATTGTTCTGTTGAATTTGAGCGATCACAAACGAACCTATCCATGAGTCAAACTTACCATGATTACCTTTCTTTTCCTTAAATGCATCCCATTTGAGAACTGAATAACCAACTTGGAAACTGTCCACTTTTTCCTTTTTGTCAAAGGTTTCTTTGATTTTCTTCTGATGAGCTTTTGACTTCTCAACCAACTGCTCTTTGATCTACTGTAGTTCGACTAGGTTATTCACTCTTCTTGCCATGTCATTCTCTTCATCTTGTTCTTCTTGCAGGAATTTGGCCATAGGGAGAATCAGCTGGATAGGGAAAATACCATCAGTGTCGTAGATCAGCTTGAATGGAGAATTTCCTATGGACTTCTTGTTGGTAACCTTGTCAGCCCATATTGAAAACTTTAGCATGGAATCTCGTCTCTTTTTGTTGTCTTCCAATAGTTTCTTGATTATCTTGACAAGACTCTTGTTAGATGACTCTGTCAGGTCATTTCCCTGAGGATAATATGAGGTAGAATGCACTAACTGAATGCCCATGGATTCACACATGCCTACCAATTCTTTTGCCCTGAAAGCTATTGCATTATCAGTGACTAGTTTGGTTGGGCAACCAAATCTAGTGAAAATATTCTCATTTACAAACTTTATGACAACCAGGTGATTAGCATTCTTAGTAGGTATAGCCTCAATCCATTTGGTGAAATAATCAGTGGCTACCAAGATCCATTTATGCTAACCACTTGAATGTGGATTAATCTCACCTATGAAGTCCAAGCCCCATTGCTGGAAGGGACCATTGACATGTACTAGCTTCAAAGGCAGATATTTTAGTTGTTGTCTTCCTGCAAACCTTTGACATTTGTCACAAGACTTCACAAAAGAAAATACACCAGAGAAAAAAGTAGGCCACTAATACCCAACTCTCAGGATCTTGTGGGCTGTGGTTTTCCAATAATGATGCCCTCCACAGATGCTAGAATGGAATTGGTGCATGACTTCCACAGATTGTCCTTTATATGTACATCTCAACAGGATTCCTGGTGGGTCTTTCCAATAAAGTAGACTTTTATTAATCCATAATTTGGCTGATCTAAATTTAATGGCTTGGACTTGACTTGAGCTAAACCCTGGAGGGACCTCTAGCTTTTGCAAAAAATGAACTATGCTGGAATACCATTCATAGGTGGCTAAATTTTTAGCCAAAGACTGATTCTACTCTTTCTCTTCTACTGCTTCCTCTGTCTACTCACTACATGAAATTGAACCCATGCAATTTAAGTCTAACAAACTACAATTTTCCTTAGCCATGAGCTTAGCCAAGCCCTAGCCTTTGACTAGCTTGGTGGGCTTCACCTCTATGTTTAACTCTATGAAATTTGCAATCCATTTAGCTCTCTTTCCATCAACATTAGGCTGAGTTAGGACATTTTTTATTGAGGCTGAAGTTACATATGCAATCACTTTGGAATGCAAAATATAAATTCGGAAGGCATTCAAAGATTTTATGAGAGCATGAGCTTGATTTTTAATAAGGTCACACCTTAGTTCAGCATCCCTCAGAGTTTTGTTGAAAAATGCCACAAGGTGCTCTATACCTTCATCATTTTTCTACAATAGAACTATTGCAAGTGTATCATAAGAGGCAAAAGAGAAGATATAAAACTCCTTGGTGTAATCTAGACTAATTAGAGTGGGAGCTTCCATAATAGCTTGTTTAATGGCTTCAAAGGAGATTCCTGCAGCATCTGTCCATTTTATTTCTGACCCTTTCCTCAGCATGGAAGTGATGTGCTTCACTAACTCTGCAAAGTTTGGAATGAACCTTTTGAAAAAGTTAATCTTACCCAAGAAATATTGAATATCCTTTTTTTACCTTGGGATGGACAATGTCTGAATTGCTTGAACTCTGGCTGGATCAATCTTCACACCTTTAGCAGAAACAATATGTCCTAGAAGTTTGCCTTCTTCTAGAGCAAATTGTGATTTCTTTGGGTTCACAGAAATTCGAAACTGTCTGCACTTTAGAAACACCTTCTTCAAGTGTTGCAAATGGTCATTATGACTACTGGAAAAAATTGTTATGACATCAAGGTAAATAAGGATAAACTTGTCCTTCTCTCCCACAGAGGCTATGTCCATGGCCCTCTAAAAAGTAGCCCCAACATTCATCAGTCCAAAAGTCATCTTGGAGTACATGAAAGTGCCCCAAGGAGTAGTGAGGGCGATCTTTTCCTAATCTTTTGGATGTACAACAATCTGATTGTAACATGAAAATCTAGCTAAGAAAGACATGACTCTAGCCCCTGAAACCTTTTGCAGCAAGTGTTCCATCTTAGGCAGGGGGTAGTTTTCCTTTCTAGAGCATTTGTTCAGATTCATGAAGTCAACACAAAGCCTAATTTCACCATTCTTCTTTCTGACTACCACCAGGTTAGCTATCCACCTTGAATACCTTAGGGGAACTATGATCTTGGCATCCAACAGTTTCTTGACTTCCTTTTCAATCAAAGGCAGTAAGAGAGGGCTGATAGGTCTTAACTTCTGCTTAAAAGGGATGGTATCCTTTTCCAGTGGGATCTTATGCTCAATGATGTTTGTGCCATAGGTCTTAAGATCATTTTACTCCTAAGCAAAGAAATCAGCGAATTGCTTCATCAGGGTGCAATACTCAAAACTTTGGGCAGCAGAAAGGTAGGTGGACATATTTATGTATTTTGGATTATCTGGGCTCCCTGTATTATGTCTGTGAACTGCAAACTCATTTTCTTTTTTGGCGGGCTTATAAGGTACATCATTATGATCAAACAACTTTTCTAGGGGCACCAATCCTTTGGGTATATGGTTGCTAGGTAGCTGGACAATGTTGTCCTAGCCAATATTGTTCTTTAGCTTAGACTGCTTGCATTCTTCAATGGTTTCATTTTCTTGGTCAATGTGCATTTCAAAAAATTCATCAATGACTTGTAAAAACCTATTAATCTCATCATCATCTTCAAACAATTTCCAGTATTTCACCTGAACTTCATAAGTCAGTTTAGGAGGCAAAGGAGGGATAAATGTGCTAGCAGACACAACAAGGGAATCAACAAGTTGGTTCTTCATTCTAGGGATGTAAGAAATACTGAAACTACTAAAAGAACCATTGAGCTTCCCTACCTCATCTCTGTATGCTTTCAGCCTTGGATGCTTTGCTTGGAAAGTTTTGTTCACCTACTACATGATAAGGTCTACATCTCCAAACACCTTTAGGCCTTTGATGCCCATTTCTTTAGTAGCATTTAAGCCCAATATTAAAGCCTCGTACTCTGCTATGTTATTGGTAACCTAAAAAGTTAACTTAAAAGATAAATGAATGCATTCATGTGTGGGGGATATAAGGACTACACCTGCCCCTGCGGTTTCCTTAGAGCAAGCTCCATCAAAGAATATGTCCCAAATTTGTGGGCCTTCTTCTTCTATGATCTGGCAAAGTAGTTTCCTTAGCTACATGGAGGCCAATTGGGATTCTTCAATTTGAAGAATACAAGCTCCAAAATCTATGTCAATAGCATAGATGGGATGATTAGTGGGATTCTTCTCATCACTAATGATATAAGCCAACTAAGCTTCTTTGTATAATCTCCTACTATCACCTCCAAAAACTGGGACAATAGCATAGGACAGATCATTTTGCAATGTTCCACCTAATCTCTTGATCCAACCTCTGGAAAGCAACATGCCAAACTTGGGGGCCACATTTTCTACCACAATATCCATCATAATACTCTTCATAGGCAATCGAGACAAGGTGATGGCTACGTCTTTGATTAATCCCAAACATTTCACTTTTCTAGAGTCAAAAGAAAATAGGTCATGATAAGGCTTGGTAATGTCAAGACCAAACTCATCCATGATAGCCTTGGGTATTAGATTGTGGTTGGCTCCTGTGTCTAGAAGGCAGTTGTAAAGGATTTTGTCATGAATAGTTAAAGAGATATAGAATGATGGGGAGTTGTCATCATAATTTTCAATCATTGGGCTGAGAACAACAGCTGGTTTGTCATCTTGCAGGTTTACATAGTCGGTGGAGGCTTGGATGGTATCGGGCTCAAGGGCCTCTATGATAGATCTCTTGAAGGACTCATTCTTCACTATTTCAACTAGAGGTATAAGTATCCTTAGCTTCTGAATTTCTAATTGAAAACAGAAAGGAGAAGGAAACTTGTCAATGCCTCTTACCTCATGAACTGGAGCTTTGAGGATGATAGGATCATCTATTGGTCACTTCTGCTTATTAGCTTGTTGTTCTGTAGGGACAGTATTTCTTTACACATGATTTTCCTTGACATATTCATCTTCGACCTCAGGTTATATCTTTGTTGATCTTCAATTTGTAGAACAACCTCACCATCCCACTCTTTTCTTGTCTAGTCATTGAATAATGACTTTTCATAGGAAGCTAAGCTTAAAAAGGGGGCACTTCTTTTGTCTTCCATACAATGGATCTCATCATTTTCTTCAAACTTCTCCTCTTCCATGACTACATTCTGGAAAGGGGTTTTCACCCTTTGGTCTTCATTGGCATCCTTGCTTCTTTGTAGACTCTGCAATTGCTCATTAGCCCTTCTATATGGATTTGGATTTCTAGGAGCAACGGTATTAGGAACTCTTCCTTTTCCCAGGTGTTGCTCCACCTTTAACGTGGATATTTCAGAGGCTAATGACTCGATCATCTTGGTCAGTTTATCTATATTGGGGTCTGAAGATGATTAAGATTCACCTCTATGTCTCCTTCTATCAACACTACCTCTGAGCTTCTCTATAGCCATGATGTTTGATTCTACTTCCAAGGTTGCATCCTACATATCAACCAAAGTAGCACATCACTTCTCCCTCAATAGTAGGTAGAAGTCAGAGTCAAAACCATTGGCATAGGTGAGTTTAGCAGAGGTAGTGGTCGATTTTTCTTCAACTGGTATCTTTCTCTACATTCAGTTAAACCTCTTATTAAAATCAGACAACAACTCACCATTTTCCCTCTTTAAGTTACCAAACTCAGTGTGGTAGTAGAGTAGATCCTTCTTATCCCCCCAGTGCTTTAAAAATGCATCATATAAAGCCTCAATATTTACCATAGACCTTGGGGTCAATTCTCTGAACCATTTGCTAGCCTCTCCATCTAGGCTTTGGACAAAGACTCTGATATAGACATCATCTTCACTAATGTCCAAGTTATCAGCATAGCTATAGAATGACCCAAGATGTTCTTTAGCTATAACACCTTCATTCGTAGTGAAATTAGGCATATACTTCTGATATTCTCCAGTAGGCATGGCATTGAACGGGGTGGGCAGTACTAAAGATTCATACCTAGTAGTTATGATTATTTCCACTTTGGTAGGTGCATGTGGACCTGCCATAGCTATGGTGGCTATAGGAGTACTGGAAGTCTGAATGAAAAAATGTTGAGGGGTGACTGCTAAGACTAAAGGAGTATGATGGATAGGGGGTGAGGTTTCCTTTGGGCTTACAACAAAAAGAGAACCTAAGGAATAAGGAGCTTTATGAATCTCTGAGAATTTTTCTTCACTACTAGTGTTAGATGTTATACTCTCGACATGTATTTGTTCAATTATAGGCCTTTCTTGAAGAGATATAGAAGATTTTTTAGATTTACCTGAACTTTATGCTTCTTTCTGCAATGCCTTTCTTTCTCTGGTGATCTTTTCAAGGTCAAGTACTAGATCAGCTTGTGGCTTCTAAGGATTTCTCCAAGTATGCCTCCCAAACTGAGCCAGAACTATGAAGTGGAGCCACTAAGAGGTTCAACCTCCAGTAGAGTCGCCAGATAGATGATTACAACCAAAATAGTCTCTAGACTTTGTATATCATCAAAGTTGGATCCGTGTCATCTCCCAGGGAAGCTAAGCTTCAGTCTCCTATCCCCTACAATGGTGTCAATTATATTATCACTCTAGGAAACTATCCTAGGTTGTAGCTCAGAGATGCCTGGTAACATATAATATTCAATATTGTTCTCTGGACTATTGGAATGGATGATGGTTTGGATCAAGCCAGATAATCTCTTCAACTCTGTTTCACTCCAGACATGCAGGAACACCCTCAGATTGACAAGGCTTTAGACCACTAATGCTCAATAGTTTATATATTTAATGGATAGATGGAGAATACTGATTGTACTAGCAGATGCATACATAAACATATATGAATGGCTAGCTACAGGAAGTAAATGAAACTTGCAAATATAATTTATCAACGTAGAGATAAGATGACAGTTATCTGGCATTAGACACAGAAGAAACATGAATAACCTATTCAATTGCAAATCCAATTTATCAATGCAGAGATAAGATGACAATTGTCTAGCATTAGACATAGAAGAAATCATGAATATACTTATCCAAGTGCAAGCTTAGAGCAGAAGAGAAATGGACATTGAACATGTAATAGCAAAAGAAGCTTGTATTACTATAATGAAGATGAGAAGCTACAAGGAATAGAGTATCTACAGTCTCCAGAAGTTGAACCTTTGTTCCTTCTAACTTTCAGCCATTTATAGGATTTTACAATGCTCTTAGGCTCTCTAGGGCTCGATATGTCTTAATCTATCCCCTCTAGCTTCTAACTGCTTGATGTCATAATTAGATAAGCATGAGCACAGGGGCACTACTTCTAACAAACACAGTAACCAATTCTAGTCACTTCACCACTCTGTCAGGTGGCTTCAACGTGTTGTGATGTTCCATGATAATTTTTGTTAATTCAGCTACATCGTGCTGCTGTTTTTTCCACTTTCAGCCATACTTTTTGTTATTTTAGTTCAATGATCCATTTGTCACAGATACTAATAGGGCCAACCACTTTCCTCCATGGGTGACTAATGGGAAGTGGGGTATGAGGCATATGGGTTGTTGGATAAGATGAATCGACAATGAAGATGATGATCAGGTGGTGGAAGGTGAACCAAGGTGATCATGGATGAGGGTCGTTGGATTGAGGGAGATGGATGGTGGAGATCATGCACAGGAGGCCTAAAGTCATGGTGGAAGTGGAATCAGTCCGAGCCATCAAATCTCAGGTGAGCAGATCGAACAACTATCCGGCGGAGGAGGTACGCGGACGATAATGGCCAAGGGCAGTTTCATTTGGGTGGAAATGGTTAAATTGGGTGCTCATCGGGCAGTAAGCAGTAAAGTGAAGAGTTCGCTCGATGCCACTCTTTTCATGCCACGTAGCAGCAGAGGAGAGAGAAAAATCACCTTTATTAGGCGACTATTCCTCTTGCTAGTTGCCCACATGATATGAGAGATAGTCGTTAGATCTAGCGAGGGTGATCTAACGGTGGAGATCGATTGAGCATGTTTGGTCGATTAGGGGAAACATGGGCCATCAGATTGGTGGGTGTGATATGACGATGAAGGGACATGGAGGTACGTAATTCCCTCGAGAAATGTGCAGAGGGCGCATAGGGATAGAAAGGTAAGGTCTTTGGGGGTTTTTGGGTTAATTTACTTAAGGCCAAGGTGAAAAGGGGGCTCGTTATGATGTGAGGGTCCAGCTATGATATGAGCGGAATATAATGTAAGTAGAAGAGTGAGGAAAGTGGGGTGATGGCCTATGTGGGACCTCTCTAGGATAGTAAAGCAGACCATCTCCTTCCTTTAGCCTTCAAAATGGTAGCGTCACACCTCAAGGCTAACAGTCTTCATCACTTCTTGGGACATGCAAGGTGGATCCTGTCCAAAGATCACCCTGTACAGTGGGGTGCTAAAGTGGTCAAACAGTTTTGCCATGACTCCTCAGTAGTTGCACTGAGAGAGAAACTTGCAATAGATTTTCACAGCATCATCTGATGGTCTCCATGTCCAACCCATGGCAGGGGACTATTGTTGGGCACGGATTAAATCAAGAAGGTACACAAACATATATAATCTTACTTGCTCATCCTTAGGCAGAATCTAGGCATTAGACACATGCACTTTTAGCTGAAGAGCCAACATGTCAGAAAATTTTAATGGCCTCCCTTCATTTTCCAATTGATCCAACACAACCACCCAACCCTGTGGAAAGGTCTTCGTGCTCTCTTGACCATACAAGCGGCATGAAAAGATGCCCAAGAGTTGGTAGGCCTTCCTGAGTGACTTCACCTTGTATACCTAGTTGGGTGTCACTCTGAACCTCGGTGGCTCTTTTACGCAATGTGTCATGATGTCTCTAGTGTTCAAATTGTTGTTGGGAGTGTAGAAAAGTGCATCCATGTGGTTCACTGGCCATGGCAAGTGATACATATGATGGTAGGTTTCCGACCTAAAGGTGGCAAGTTGTGTTCCACTAGTACTGCTCAGTGTCATCATCTTGGGATCAATATGTGAGACAATCCAATGAATGATATCCACACACGGGAAGGTCGGGTGCATGCATGCAACCCTATACAAGTCTGACTTGTCAATGTTGACATAGACTCATCGATATTTCAGATCTTCCTTGAAGCTATCTATAAATATGTCCTTTATTTCATGCGATGTAATCTTCATGTCCTTCTCTACAAACAGTTGTGTGTATGCATAGATGATCAAGTTGATTGGCACGTGTTCAACTACATCTCCAGTGCTTCTCTCTATTGTATCCTTTGATCCAGCTCTCTTGGAAACCATGTTCCCTATATTGCTAAGAAGATTCTCAACAAATGATGTACCAAGAGATAGATGAGAAGCTACAAAGAATAGAGTATCTACAGTCTCCAGAAGTTGAACCTTTGTTCCTTCTAACTTTCAGCCATTTATAGGATTTTACAATGCTCTTAGGCTCTCTAGGGCACGATATGTCTTAATCTATCCCCTCTGGCTTCTAACTGCCTGATGTCATAATTAGATAAGCATGAGCAAAGGGGCACTACTTCTAACAAACATAGTAACCAATTCTAGTCACTTCACCACTCTGTCAGGTGGCTTGAACGTGTTGTGATGTTCCATGATAATTTTTGTTAATTCAGCTACATCGTGTTGCTGGTTTTTCCTCTTTCGGCCATACATTTTGTTATTTTAGTTCAATGATCCATTTTTCACAGATACTAATAGGGCCAACCACTTTCCTCCATGGGTGACTGATGGGAAGTGGGGTATGAAGCATATGGGCCGTTGGATAAGATGAATCGACGATGAAGATGATGATCAGGTGGTGGAAGGTGAACCAAGGTGATCATGGACAAGGGTCGTTGGATTGAGGGAGATGGATGGTGGAGATCATGCACAGGAGGCCTAAAGTCATGGTGGAAGTGGAATCAGTCCGAGCCATCAAATCTTAAGTGAGCAGATCGAACAACTATTCGGCGAAGGAGGTGCGCAGACGATAATGCCCAAGGGCGGTTTCATTTGGGTGGAAATGGTTAAATTGGGTGCTCATCGGGCGGTAAGCAGTAAAGCGAAGAGTTCGCTCGATGCCACTCTTTTCATGCCACGTAGCAATAAAGGAGAGAGAAAAATCACCTTTATTAGGCAGTTATTCCTCTTGCTAGTTGCCTACATGATATGAGAGATAGCCGTTAGATCTAGCGAGGGTGATCTAATGATGGAGATCGAACGAGCATGTTTGGTCGATTAGGGGAAACATGGGCCATCAGATTGGTGGGCATGATATAACGATGAAGGGACATGGAGGTACGTAATGCCCTCGAAAAATGTGCAGAGGGCACATAGGGATGGAAAGGTAAGGTCTTTGGGGGTTTTTGGGTTAATTTACTTAAGGCCAAGGCGAAAAGGGGGCTCGTTATGATGTGATGGTCCAGCTATGATATGAGCGGAATATAATGTAAGTAGAAGAGTGAGGAAAGTGGTGTGATGGCCTATGTGGGACCTCTCTAGGATAGTAAAGCAGACCATCTCCTTCCTTTAGCCTTCAAAATGGTAGCGTCGCACCTCAAGGCTAACAGTCTTCATCACTTCTTGGTACATGCAAGGTGGATCCTGTCCAAAGATCACCCTATACAGTGGGGTGCTAAAGTGGTCAAACAGTTTTGCCATGACTCCTCAGTAGTTGCACTGAGAGAGAAACTTGCAATAGATTTTCACAGCATCATCTGATGGTCTCCATGTCCAACCCATGCCAAGGGACTCTTGTTGGGCACGAATTAAATCAAGAAGGTACACAAACATATATAATCTTACTTGCTCATCCTTAGGCAGACTCTAGGCATTAGACACATGCACTTTTAGCTGAAGAGCCAACATGTCAGAAAATTTTAATGGCCTTCCTTCATTTTCCAATTGATCCAACATAACCACCCAACCCTGTGGAAAGGTCTTCGTGCTCTCTTGACCATACAAGTGGCATGAAAAGATGCCCAAGAGTTGGTAGGCCTTCCTGAGTGACTTCACCTTGTATACCTAGTTGGGTGTCCCTCTGAAATTCGGTGGCTCTTTTACGCAATGTGTCATGATGTCTCTAGTGTTCAAATTGTTGTTGGGAGTGTAGAAAAGTGCATCCATGTGGTTCACCGGCCATGGCAAGTGATACATATGATGGTAGGTTTTCGACCTAAAGGTGGCAAGTTGTGTTCCACTAGTACTGCTCAGTGTCATCATCTTGGGGTCAATATGTGAGACAATCCAATGAATGATATCCACACACGGGAAGGTCGGGTGCATGCATGCAACCCTGTACAAGTCTAACTTGTCAATGTTGACATAGACTCATCGATATTTCAGATCTTCCTTGAAGCTATCTATAAATATGTCCTTTATTTCATGCGATGTAATCTTCATGTCCTTCTCTACAAACAGTTGTGTGTCTGCATAGATGATCAAGTTGATTTGCATGTGTTCAACTACATCTCCAGTGCTTCTCTCTATTGTATCCTTTGATCCAGCTCTCTTAGAAACCATGTTCCCTATATTGCTAAGAAGATTCTCAACAAATGATGTACCAAGAGATAGATCAGACACTCACAGAAAGAAAATGTCAGCTTAAAAACACAAAGCACTTCAAGGATCCATCATGCAACGAACTGGGTAACTGTTGGGAAAGATTGCGCAGTTGTGACTCTCAGAGGTGAGGGACTATTAGCTAGATCTATGCATTATGCAGTCCCAACTGCTAGTGAGAGGTATTGATGACTGGTACTCCGCAGAGCACAATCCAATGTGGCTTGTTGTTGACCTTAACTGTGAAATGTGTAGTTGAGTCTAGCTTAATGATGGCTAGGGCTGAGCATTACACAATCCCAATGGGAAAGACTCAAGACTAGTGTTTGGAACTATGTAGAGCGTATCTAGAGCTAGTGACTGATAGCCTCTATGCAATTCCTGGAGCCAAGGCAGAGCCTTGTGTGATGCAGGAAAGTGTTCCCTCTGTGGACAGAGGAAATCCCTCTAGCCCTAGAGTGGGTCTAGTCACAAACAAGGACAGATCAATAATAGTTTTCCTTAAACAGTCAAAGTTGGAGGCCTACCTCAACCAGTGGTCGATGGAGTTTCGTTGCACTGCTCCAGCTTTCACTTCCTTCTCCTCAACGAGTGATCAACCTGAAACATTGTAAAGGAAATACAACAAAGCACGTGACCAGAAAACAACAATGATATATTTACTCACAAAGTCAAGAAGTCATGAGCTATCAAGTAAATTACATACACGACATAAGAAAACATCATTGATTGCATTAATGATGAAATAAGAGCAAGCTTACAACTGTAGTCTTGACGTCGCAAGCCTTCTTAAAGGGATCTAGCCAACATGTTCTTCAAGCATTCACTCTTTGAAGATGGATCTCCCAACACACAAAGTCTCTCTCTCTCACTCATAAGTTTTTCATCAAGCTAAGGGCACTTCACAACCCTCCAGAAGCTATCACCACTCTCACACTTGTCCACACACACACCAGCTATCTATTAAACTCAAAGCAATAACAACACTGCTCAATCCAAGAATTTACCAACTAGCTGACCATAGCAAAGGTGAGTGTTTAAATAGGAGAAGGAGTCTCCATCAAAGGTGGAAGAGAGAGCTTATCTCTAAGGAAGGTAGCACAATTGACGGAACTGTCATACCAGGGAAGGAAGGGCGACACAAACTAGGCCAACAACCAGGTCTGGAGTCATCGAGAAGGCTGACTGTTGGAACAAATTCGCCAAATCTGGATCGTCGCGAGTGTATAACTTAGCTTTAGAATTGACATCGCTAGTAAGCAATGTAGCCAATCAGATCATCGCTAAACATATCAAATAGCCTCGCGACAAGGCATGAAATCGAACCATAATAGGAAACAAATGTACTCCCGTGTTGGTATCGTGGCTGGACTGTTCACGAACGCCCTTCAGCGCATATATTAAGTCCATAACCGCGATGAGGCAGATAACTTAGGAAAAGTGGGTCAATTGGAAGCATAAGAGAGCATTTTTTCAACATGAGCATGTTTGACTTGGACACATGACATAGTAGAAGGATTGGGAGTGAAGGAAATGACAAATTACTGTGTAACACCTTGAGTTCCAGAAATGAACAATGCATGTCGTGAAGAGATAAATCTAAGCCAAGGCAGCCCAGATCTGCCCAAGGGAAAGTTGAAAATGGTAGATCTGAATGCATGAGTGAAGGATGATGCAGATCTAAGTGAATGGTCATGCATGCAATCAAAGCAAGTGCATAAATAAATCAAACGAGCAAACAACGAAGCTTGTGGGGAGAGTCACCGCAGCGATGACCGTCAGTGAAAAACAGGGTTATGCATGTGACACTTAAGAAAGACAATGTAAATCTTGAAACAACACTTCTACATGTTAAAAAACTAAAACACCAATGTTCATTCAATAAAACAAGAAAAACAACACTCACAAAAGCCATGGAAACAAAAGTGACAGAAAAAGTAGCAAAAGGTTTGAAAAGCAAAACTTACCCAAAAAAGTTGTTCTGATTGTGCCGAAGGTTTCTAGATGCCTCGGGAATGCTAGATATCCAATATCAAATGTGCAAATGAGCTCTAGATGCCTTTAAATAGATTTGATTGATTTAGGGTTTATGACATACATTCCAAAAATCTAGGAAAAAGCGACAATTGGTGGCAGTTTTCTAAAATTAACTCAAGTGAAACTTCCAGTGCTAAAATAGATCCCTGTCTTTTAGGGATGCTTTTTACTTTTTTCCTTTTTTTCTTTTGATTTTTCGGGAAGGGTTGCCATGCATGCATGGATAAATTGTGTAGTTCTACAAGGAATCGGGCACCCTTTCAGCACTTGCATCATGTATTAGTTGAGGGAATGCTTTTGTGCAATTCTTGGGTTGAGTGGCTCTAGCTGCCTCTCACACTCTGCACAATTTATCGGCTAGAGAGAATTTTCTAGTGTATGTTTTAACCCCATACAGAAATTACCTACATACGAATTCTAAAACATAGAAAATAAACAATGCGAGAGCATAATACATATACACAGAGATTTTCCCCTGGATTCCAAAACCGGGACTACCAACTTGATCTTTCATTATATCCATTTCAATGTTACAATACCTATTTATACATGTTGAAGCATCCAAAACCATTGACCGAAAACCATCGCGTCCAAAACCATGGACCGAAAACCATCGCGTCCAAAAACATGTGAGAAAATCATGCACAAAACCATAAATGGGTATGCCCAACCTGACATAGGTTCCAAAACCAAAATTTTCCAGGGTGCTGCCTCAAACCCCATAGAGTGGGGTTACCTACACCCCTCAAACCCCCTAATACTCCCTCGCTACACAATCGGCGCAATGAAGGGGGGATCCCTGCCCCCCCCTCTAACCCCCCGGTTTTCTACATGGCCTAGTCGTGGAAAGAATATAACACAACCCAACAGTTAGCTAGGCCTATGAAGTTCTGGAGCCAAAGCTCACTACTAAGCTGATTTGTGCAATTCTTGAGAGCAAGGCTCACTGGTTGACTGCATTGTGCAATTCCTGAGATCAATGCTGGTTGACCTCTGGGACTGTGCAATTTTCCAAGGTAGTGCAAGAAATGGATACAACCAAGTCACATGGGGGTCAGCTTGTGGTTAGATATTAAAGAAAGTAAGTGAACATAAGTTGTAAAGTGAAAGATAAATTCAAATGAAAAAACAAGTATACAACCTTAAAATCCGATGATCTCTCATAGAATAATGCCCATTAAGCTGGTGGACAGCAAGCTGTGAATTCAGATTCACAACCAATGTACGAATGCTAAGGTTAATAGTCTTGGCAAATAATTCAGTAACAGCACTATATTCGGCGAAATTGTTTGTGGTACAACCCACACAAACACCTTGAAGGTCTACTAACTCACCGTGAGGATCGTAGATCACCCATGCTGCAGAAGACAGGTTGCATGTACTACAGCAGGCACCATCAGCGAAACCAACATAAGGTGTACTAGACATCTGCATGAAGCAAAAGGACACAATAAGCAGCAATTATGCCTACACACCAAGCCAAAACATGAAAACACACACACACAACACACCTGCTAAGAACACACGTATGTACAAATCAGAGTGCATGGGGTTCATGCATAATATTTTTTCAGATAAAGCCCATTTCGGGGCTTATCTAGAGGTTTCCCTTCATAATCAATCAGCTCATAGGCCCCTTTTTGTAAAACTCGCTTTACAATATAAGGCCCGTGCCACATGGGCTCGAATTTTCCTGCCCCCAACTTATCATTCGCTTGATCATAAAGCAGGACTAAATCCCCTTCAACAAAAGAATGAGGGTGGATAGTATGATCGAAGTGATTTTTCACTCTCTTCTTCTATGCTTCAATAGCTAGAGAGGCTAGTCGACGGGTCTCGTCTAGTCGCTCTAGATATAGAAGGCGTTCTTCTACCGGAGTAGTGTTGGGGAGTAATTCGATAACTAATTTCAAAGAAGGGATCTCACACTCAATTGGAAGGGTAGCCTCTAAACCATAAACCAATTGAATGGGGTGAATCCAGTGGCATCCTTCACTAACGTTCGGTAGGCCCATAGGGCAAAAAACAACATCAAATGCCAATTGGACTTGTGCATGATAATGGTGTGTTGAAGCATTGTAACTATAACTTTGTTGACAACTTCCACTTGGCCATTTCCCTGAGGATAGTACGGTGTCAAGCTATCATGCCGCAAGCCCAACTGGGTTGTTAACTTGGTCATCATATGATTACGGAAGTGTTTTCCGTGATCAATGACAATAGCCTGAGGGACTCCAAATCATGAAATAACATGACTGAACAAAAATTGCGCCGATGTGTGACTGTCGTTAGATAGTGTAGGCATCGCCTCAGCCCATTTGGTGAAATAATCAACGGCAACGATGATATACCCATGCCCCCCCGTCGAGTGAGGGTTACAGGTCATATAATTAATGCCCCATTTGGCAAAAGGGCTGACGGTAACAACAAGGTGCAATGGAGTGGGAGGCGTGCACATTTTCCGTTGGTAAATTTGGCACTCATGACAAGAGTGGACGACAAGAATGAAATCCTTAAAGATGGAGGGCCAAAAATAACCAACACGAAGAATCTTCTGAGCAGTGGCATACTTGGACATGTGACCACCACAGGCATCAGAATGGAAGTGATTTAGAACTCATTTGGCTTCCTTGAGTGTTAAACATCGGCGGAGGACAGAGTCAGTGCCGAGTCAGTACGGGGTGTCCCCAATAATGCTATAAGGTTGAGAATGATGGTGAATGCACTGTTGAGCATCCTTGGACAAATTGGGATGAAAGGAGGATGTCTGAAGATAGACAATAATGTCCCCGTACCAAGGATCGAGGGTGCTAATCAAGAACAAAGTTTCATCTGGAATATGGTCCTCTAATCAAGAGGGCACAGTAGCAAATGGCAAAGAGCAAAGCAACTCAGTGGAGATGAGGGATTTCTTGGATTTGGCAGTGGTGAACTCCAAGTTGAATTCTTGGATGATGAAAACCCACTTTGAGTATTTTCCCCCCAGTAACTGACGTGAAAAAACGTACGTCATCGGGTTGCAATCAGAAATCACCGTCGTGGTGTGCAATAGTATATAATGGCAGAAACATTAGATGGCACAAATAGCGGCTAGTGCCAACTTCTCGACATGGGCATAGCGAGTTTCCATATCAAGTAAATTGTGGTTGAGATAATAAATGACGTGCTCAGTACCATCATCGTCATCTTGAACTAGAACCATGCCGATGGTGGTATCAGTAGCGGCTAAATAAAGAGTGTAGTCCCCGTGATAATTAGGGGGATGTAACAAAGGAGCAGAAACAAGGAGAGCCTTGAGGTGCTCAAATGACTCTTGTGCAGTAGTATCCCAATGAAAATGGGTGTCGTGTTTTAATAACCGTGTATAGCCTTTAGCCACTTCGGCATAATTCGGAATGAATCAGCGCAGAAAATTTTCTTTTCCCTGCAAACTCTGCGATTGCTGCAAAGAAGCAAGGGGAGGAATATTTAGAATGGCTTCGACTTTAAGAGGATCCAAATAGATACCCTCTCGGGAGACGATGAACCCGAGAAGTCGGTCGGACTCGACACATAAGACACTCTTATGTGGATTGAGCCGGATACTATAGTGTCTACAATGGAGAAAAATTTTGTGAAGGTGGGTTGGGTGGTCTTAGCGTTTTACTGAATGAGACGGAAGGTCATCCAGGTAAGGCTGCACAATGTGTCAAATATCATGAAATGCATAAGACATTGCACATTGGAAGGTGGCACTGACATTCTTTAAGTTGAAAGGGAGCTTCTTATAAGTGAAAGTGCCCCACTGATAGATAAAAGCGGTCTTGTGTTGATCGGCAGGGGCAATATTAATCTGGTTATAACCAGAAAAGCTGTCCATGAAGTAGTATATTTCGCTCTTGGAACACTTATCAATGAGATGGTCAATGAAGGGTGTAGGGAAGTTATCTTTAAGACAGGCTCGATTAATATAACGGTAATCAACACATACCCTGATAGTGCCTTGTTTTCTAGTGACAGGGACAATATTATCGACCCAATCTTTGAGTAGGATGGGGTAAATAAAACCAGGCTTGAGAAGATTTTCAACTTCCACTTTAATAGCAGCCGCCTTTTGGGGGTGCACGAGGCGTAGATACTATCGAATAGGTTTAGCACTCAGATAGGTAGGTATCTCATGCACCACGATGGCAGGATCGATGTCGGGCATCTCTTCGTAAGACCAGGTAAACACATCACAGAATTCGAGAAAAAGACCTGTATAAAGCTGAATTTCCTCTGCAGTACAAGTTACTCCAACATGGATGTGCTCAACAATCCCTAGTTTAACAGAGATGTCGATTGGTTGAGTTTGCATGATGTTCCTCATATTTCCTTCATAAGACACTTGATAGATCTGAATAGGTGTCTGAAGAGGCTGAGAGGGGAAACAAGAAGCAAATCGCTCAAGACAAGTAAGCATTTCCTGATGGGTAGGGAGAAACGAGGAACGATGGTGATGATCAGGCCAAGGGGGTTCCTCGAAAGACATAGTCTCAATGATCGCTTCATCAAAAGGAAAAAGTTCCTGTAATAGGTCTAAATAAGTTGTATCTCCAAGCCAAGGGGGTTGCATATACGAGTCGAGAGCTCTGCTCGAAGGAGCAGATTCAGAAGATGGAGCCGATGCAGAAACAATTTCAACATAGTTCATCTTGGCAAGACTCAACGACATCTCATTGCCCTAGGATTCTATCTGATCAGCAGGAGGAAGAACCCACGGATCAAAGCGAACATAAATCATGTTGATGGGAGCGACATTGGGAGGTGGGAGTGAAAAAACACCCATAAAGGCAGGATCTTTAAAGAGTCTAGCACCCACACTCTCAAAAGGAACTGAGGTATGCTCCACGAATGGCACGTTGCCATCGAAGGAAGAGGTGAAGAAGGACAGCTGGTCCACTGTGACAATCTTCCCCTGATGAGAGAAACGAATGACATGGAATAGGGATGAGGCCACGGCTCGCATGGCATACATCTAGCTCCATCCCAAAAGGAGGTTGTAAGTTAAATTTGCATTGACAACTTTGACCTCCACTTCGACTGTCTTTCCTTCCAATGTAATGGGCAAGCATTGGAGTATACCATAAGGACGAGAGTCTCTCCCATCAAAGGCTTCCAAGGATGTAGGAGACTAGCTCAAAGTTGGAGAACCAATAGCCTTCCAATAAGCAATAAACATTATGCAAGTAGGAGCGCCTTCATCAATGACAGTACTATGAATCATTTTGGAATTGATGATGACTTGAATAAGGAAGGAAATTTGGTGAGGCAGTCTCGGTATATGACTGTCTAGCTCAAAAGTAATCAAATCTGAGTTGGTCGAGTCAATGCCACTGATGGCCGATAGCAAAGACTTCCTCTGAGAGGGGCAGCTCTGGAGAACTTCTAATGCAGACATAGCTGACGGAGCCTAGGCTAAGTCCTCCATGATGTTGTAGTGCTGAGCAGCACGAGCATTGGGGTTGTATGAAGACTTCCGGAGTACGCCTTTAGGAGGAGGTCAAGTGACCGTTTTAGTGCTAGGTCGCTCAATGTAAAGTGGACTAGAACAGATGGAGGAGCAGAAGAGGGGACCTCAGGCTCCTTCCTAGCAAGTGACAGATACTCTTTTGCTCAAGTACTAATGGATGGGAATTTTCCCAGCCATAAATACCTGAGAACCAAAGGGAGAAGAGGATTGAGATGGATCAACCACCATTTGAGTTTGTTGCGAGGGAAAAGGCTCCTTGAGCATGGCAGGAGTTCCAGGGGCACCTTTCAGCGAATGACTAAATTTAGACCATCTTGGGCATTCTTTGGTATAGTGATCCTCATCACAGATAAGGCAAGGATACTTAGGCTTGCATTTGGCACCTTCCTCAGGTAGAGGTTTAGGGGAATCTTGCTTCGACTATTCAGTTTTATTCTTTCATTTTCCCTTCTTTTTCCCTTTCGAGGTTTTTTCTGCCATGGTGGACTGGACGGCATTCACCTCGGAAATATTAATAGCATTAGATATGGCCTAAGAAGTATTTTCATTTGAGGCATTCGACTTTTGCTTCCTAAGGTTCACAGAAGATTTCTTAAAGGGCGGATTGACATAACCGATGACATCGTCAACAGAAGGTGTTGACGGAGCTTTGGAGGTTCCTGGCCTCGGAGCATCAGGAAAATAATCATATAACGTATCGGACTGGGAGTAAACCAAGTCAAGGTACCGAGCACGTGCAATAGCTTGCTCTTCAATTACACATGCCCCCATAGCAATGTCCTGAGCTATTGGACCGACAAATGAAGTTGTAAACCAATCAGTCAAAAGCTAATCGGGAATCCAAAACTTAATCAAATGGCAACGTCATCTCCATTCATGAATATGATCAGAGATATGTGCGGCCATAGTCTATTTTAAGGATGTCAGGAGATGTGTGCCCATTTCATATTGAATCGGCAACTAAAAATGAGTTAAAAATGCCATAGCTAATGAGTTAAAATCCTAAAAAGATCCACGAGCTAACTCAATATACCACTTAGCAGTAGAGCCAGTGAGAGTCTGTTGAAAAAGGCAAAGTTGGATTGAATCATAAAGCCATGAGTTTGACGAGCACCATAGATGATACGTCATAACATGAGCCTCAGGATCTTCTCCAACTTTACCATCAAACTTGGGACAATCGCTTGGAATTTTAGTTGGAACCAGTGGCCAATATGGATTATGAAGAATGGGATCATTTGTCAATTTGGACACATCTGGTAATTCCAATGTTGCTAAAAAGGGTAACTAAGGATTAAAGGACACCTGAGGCCGCGGGTAGGAGGTAGTACCATAGTTCCACCCAGCTGTTTGTTGCCCCCATTGGTTTTGTCCGGATGGATTTTGCCCATATGGGTTATAGCTATAACTGGACAGTTGACCCTAGATTTTACTCCCATCACTCCAATGATTACCAACTTGGCCTGCAGGAGCAACATAGGCTTCCTAGAAATTCTGATAAGGATTTACTTGCAGTTGTTGATAATTTTGATATGGGGCAAATTAGGCTTGCCCTTGGGATTGCTGGGCTCCAAACTAGGCCTGGTAGTCAGGTTGGGTTTGATAAGTAGGTTGAGATTGGGATCCAACCTGAATTTGAGGACCAGATTGGGTCTGGAGCCTAGATTGGGGCTGAAAACTGGGTGGCGCTTGAGAAGCAACAATCATTTGAGTGCCCGGTTAAGCAGGCCCAGACGGATGTCCTTGAGAAAACTGAGGTTGAATCATCTAGCTAGAAGGTTGACCTAGCTGAGATTGAGGTTGACCCACTTGCCCAGAAGGTTGAGCTTCCTGGGTAGCGGTTTGTCCTTGCACAACTGAGGGTTGTCCTGATGGGCCAGATGGCTGAGTAGACTGGAAAGTTGGTTGGCCTGGTTGATTTTGGGGCTGACCAATCTACCCAGACAGTTGACTAGGCTGGACAGTGGGTTGGCCTTGCTGAACGTAAGGTTGACCAACTTGCCCAGAAGGGTAGCCTTGCTGGATACCAGGATGACCTTGTTGAACGTAAAGTTGTCCTGGGTTACCAGAAGGCTGCCCAAAATAGGTAAAGGAAGAACCACTAAAGGCCGAAGGTTGTCCCTGGAAGGGTTGTCCTTGTGGGCCTCTAGGTTGCCCTAAATAAGCTTGTCTGTAAGATGGTTGACCTTGATATGTTGGCCCTTGAAAATTTCTGGGTGGTGCTTGGCCACCATGATAAGTGGTGGTACCCCAAGCAATGGACAACGGGACCGTGACCTCAACCGCGGGTTGAGATACCATAGGTCTGGGGTAATAGATATGAGCTCCGTAAGAATCATAATAATTAAACTGATTTTGACGATCTAGATTCTAAAGAGCTTGTACATATTGATCGTATGCCTCCCCTGCTAGAATGGAACCAGAAGAAGATGGGGCACTTAGTGTGGGATTAACAACTCTTGTCGTTGGGCCACTGTAGGTGGGACTAGCAGAAGGTTCGGCAATAGTAGTGACCATTGAAGAGGCAGTGGTGGCACTGACAACAAGGTTTGAAGAAGCCACACAAACAGTTGGCATGGTTGGAACAGATGTGATGGACGCATTGTGAATTTGAGGTATGAATGACTCCAAATTCGGAGGGACAGTAGGAGACCATATGGAACTCGAAATGGGAGACTTGGAACCAATGATGTCCACCAAAGCATTATACCTTAGAGGCAATGTGACACCAAGGGAAGTAACACAGAAAGGTGAAGTCCCTGTTGCATGGAAAGGAGAAGTTTCCGTAGGAATAGGTATTTCACTTTCTGACATAAAGGATTCTTCACCAGAGACGGGAGTCGTCTTGTCCATGATGGAGGAAGACATCAAGACTGAAACACCAGGAGGAGTAGTGGGAAAGTTTTCCTCAGAAGGCTCCCAAACATGGTTCCAATTAATGTCGTAAGACCCGTCCTGTGGGGCGCGAGAGTTAAGTGGTTGGATACTCAGGATAATAGGGAGAGTATCACTAACAATCGAAACCTCAGGAGCGACAGAGGATGGAGACCCTTGTTCACTTGGAATGGGAGACGGGATCGATGATTCCCCCAAGATGATTCAATTCAAAATCCTAGGAAAACTAACGAGAAGGAACCCTACTCAAACTAAACACAAACAAGATCTAACCAGCTAAATGTGAATGTGGCCAAATAAATTTTAAGACACAAGAACAGAACTTGACCTTTTCATCTTTAAAGAGTCAAGAAAAGGACCAAAAGATGACTCTAGTTACCTTCGGATATTTAATGAGCCTGAAGTGACAAGTGCTTAGATGGACCTTTTCTTTTAGGGAGTCCAAAAAGGAACGAAAGTGACTACTCTGGAGAACTAGGCAAAAGGTTTACCAAACAATCTATAAAACTACATATACACCTTGGCAGTCGTATGAAAGCCAAGGACATTCTGTATGGTAGTCAATATTCTCGAATGTTGTGTTTGGTGCGTTATGGTTTGCAAGGCAGCAGACATGGCTTCCTAAGGATAAAGGATGATAACCTAGTGGGGTCTCCCAACATATACTCGACGGTACATGGGAGCACAATTCCGTACTAGATCGCTATTGAGTCATAGAAGGAGGAATCACCCAACCTTGAGTGAAAGAAATAGTGACTAGGTTACCGACGCCAGAGCACGTTACTAGCCTAGACCTCTAAATAATGAGCTTTATGTTCCAATGCATTGTTAGATTTATTCAGTTCGTTTTAAGGTTGATCTTGAATTATTTTCCAGTTTTCAGGCCTTACTGTATATATACAACAAAACCTAGGATGCAGCTAAAATGAATGAAATATCCTTTTACTTCAGTGAACACCTACCTACGAGAGGGTAGAGAGATCCTTTCCAAACCAAGAAAACCAAGCTGAACAAATGCAATCACACAATGCATACAGAAATCAATTCCTACAGTGCATGGGTACTACTAATGAGAGATTTTATCATTTTCTTTTCAATATGCAACTTTGAAATGCAAATTCACTTTCACTTTCGCACACTAAATGAATGCAAACTTTTGATTTTTGATGTCTTTAAATGCAAAGAAAGAAACAAGCAAGTGTGAAAGAACCAGTTGATCCGAACAATCGTGATCTATGCTCGGTATTGAAAATAAATCGAATCAATACCAAAGATTGGTTCAATAATTGTCACTAAAAATCAACCAGAAAAAAAGAATGAGGAAGGCTCAATTAGACCAACAGGAGAGTTGTAAACGGATCTTGAGCAAACTAGCAACCAAAACAATTGATTCAAGAAACATGAAATAATGAACTAGATCACAAGAGAAAAAATACAAGATTCATTCAACAAAGCCAAAGAAAGAGTGCCTTGACCATAAAGAGTGAAAAACAAATGACTTAGCAAGAAAAAAAGGCAAGGGATCAAGAGGACTAGCAAACTCAGGAGGCAGAATTGAGAAAATCAATTCTACAGGTATCGTTGCGAGTACAACACTAGCAACTATCACTGATAAGCAACTAACTGTAGTAACAGGGTGTTGTCAACGTGGAAGTACACATCTTTCCTACGATGATCCGATTACCAGGATCGTAGCGACTGTGTGATGTTATTAAGTGATGCATAGGATTTTATAAAAGAGTGATCACGATGTCAGTGCGACTGTTAGACTAAGTTCCACGATGATGTAAAAAACAATGGCAAATGAACCAAAAACTCCCAAACCAAAACCAGCCAATCTAACAGAAAATAGAGGGACCTCCTAGATCAATCTAGGTGACCCAGAACACTGCTAATTAATCCCCAAAAACAAAGAGAGACCAAATCAAAATAAAAATAAAAATAAAAAGAGCAAAGAGAAGAACATAGGATAGAGTCCCCAGTAGAGTCACCAATTTGTGATGCAGGAAAGTGTTCCCTCTGTGGATAGAGGCAACCCCTCTAGCCCTAGAGTGGGTCTAGTCACAAACAAGGACAGATCAACAATAGCTTTCCTTAAATAGTCAAAGTTGGAGGCCTACCTCAACCGGTGGTCGATGGAGTTCCGTTGCACTGCTCCAGCTTTCGCTTCCTTCTCCTCAACGAGTGATCAACCTGAAACAATGCAAAGGAAATACAACAAAGCACGTGACTGGAAAACAACAATGATCTATTTACTCACAAAGTCAAGAAGTCATGAGCTATCAAGTAAATTACATACAAGACATAGGAAAACATCATTGATTGCATTAATAATGAAATAAGAGCAAGCTTACAACTGGAGTCTTGACGTCGCAAGCCTTCTCAGAGGGATCTAGCCACCATGTTCTTCAAGAATTCACTCTTTGAAGATGGATCTCCCAACACACAAAGTCTCTCTCTCTCACTCACAAGTTTTGTATCAAGTCAAGGGAACTTCACAACCCTCTAGAAGCTATCACCACTCTCACACTTGTTCACACACACACCAACTATCTATTAAACTCAAAGCACTAACAACACTACTCAATCTAAGAATTTACTAACTAGCTGACCATAGCAAAGGTGATTGTTTAAATAGGAGAAGGATTCTCCATCAAAGGTGGAAGAGAGAGATTATCTCCAAGGAAGGTAGCACAATTGATGGAACTACCATACCAAGGAAGGAAGGGTGACACAAACTAGGCCAACAACTAGGTCTGGAGTCATCCAGTAGGCTGACTATTCGAACAAATTCACCCCATCTGGATCATTAAGGGTGTATAACTGAGCTTTAGCGCTGACATCGCTAGTAAGAAATGTAGCCAGTCAGATCATTGCCAATTATATCAAATAGCCTCACAATGGGGCATGAAATCGAACCATCGTGGGAAACAGATGTACCTCCGTGCTAGTAGCGCGGCTGGACTGTTCATGAGTGCCCTTCAGTGTGTATATTAAGTCCATAGTCGTGATGAGGCAAATAAATTAGGAAAAGTGGGTCAATTGGTAGCATAAGAGACAATTTGTTCAACATGAGCATGTTTGACTTGGACACATGACATAGTAGAATTACTGGGAGTGAAGGAAGTGACAAATTACTGTGTAACACCTTGAGTTCTGGAAATGAACAATGCATGTCATGAAGAGATAAATCTATGCCAAGGCAGCCCAGATCTACCTAAGGGAAACTTGAAAATGGTAGATCTGAATGCATGAGTGAAGGATGGTGCAGATCTAAGTGAATGGTCATGCATGTAATCAAAGCAAGTGCAAAAATCAATCAAATGAACAAACAACAAAGCTTGTGGGGAGAGTCGCCGCAACGATGACCATCAGTAAAAAACGGGGTTATGCACATGATGCTTAAGAAAGACAATGTAAAGCTTGAAACAACACTTCTGCATGTTAAAAAACTAAAACACTAATGTTCATTCAATAAAACATGAAAAACAACACTCACAAAAGCCAAGGAAACAAAAGTGACAGAAAATGTAGCAAAAGACATGAAAGGCAAAACTTACCCAAAAAAGTTGTTCTGATTGTGCCAAAGGTTCCTAGATGCCTCAAGAATGCTAGATCTCCAAGATCAAATGTGAAAATGAGCTCTAGAGGCCTTTAAATAGATTTGATTGATTTAGGGTTTATGACGTGCATTCCAAAAATCTAGGAAAAAGCGACAATTGGTGACAGTTTTCTAAAATTAACTCAAGTGAAACTTCCAGTGCTAAAATAGATCCCTATCTTTTAGGGATGCTTTTTGCTTTTTTGATTTTTTGGGAAGGGCTGCCATGCATGCATGGATAAATTGTGTAGTTCTACAGGGAATCAGGCAACCTTTCAACACCTGCATCATGCAGTAGCTGAGGGAATGCTTATGTTCAATTCCTGGGTTGATTGGCTCTAGTTGCCTCTCACACTCTACACAATTTACTGGCTGGATAGAATTTTTTAGTGTAGGTTTTAACCCCATACAGAAATTACCTACATACAGATTCTAAAACACAGAAAATAAACAATGCGAGAGCATAATACATATACATAGAGATTTTCCCCTGGATCCCAAAACCGGGACTACCAACTTGATTTTTCATTACATTCATTTCAATGTTACAATACGTATTTATACATGCCGAAGCATCCAAAACCATTGCATCCAAAACCATGGACCGAAAACCATCGCGTCCAAAAACATGTGCGAAAATCATGCACAAAACCATAAGTGGGTCTGCCCAACCTGACATAGGTTCCAAAACCAAAATTTTCCAGGGCGCTGCCTCGAACCCCATAGCGTGGGGTTACCTACACCCCTCAAACCCCTTGAGACTCCTTCGCTACACAATCGGCGCAACGAAGGGGGGGCTCCCCCTGCCCCTCTAACCCCCTGGTTAACTACATGGACTAGTCATGGAAAGAATATAACACAACCCAATAGTTAGCTAGGCCTACGCAACTCTAGAGCCAAAGCTCACTACTAGGCTGATTTGTGCAATTCTTGAGAGCAAGGCTCACTGATCGACTGCATTGTGAAATTCCTAAGATCAATGTTGGTTGACCTCTGGGACTGTGCAATTTTCCAAGGTAGTGTAAGAAACGGATACAACCAAGTCACATGGGGGCTGGCTTGTGGTTAGATAGTAAAGAAAGTGAACATAAGTTGTAAAGTGAAAGATAAATTCAAATGAAAACACAAGTATCCAACCAGTGGGACAAGTTGTTGAGATTGAATGAGGGAGGCTCCAAAATGAAGTGAAGGAAAAATTTTGGAGGGTGGTTGTAGCCGCTACAACATAACTTTAGGTACCATTGGATGCATTTATCTTCAAATGGTCTAGTTCCTCTATTTGTTGTAGCTTATGTTGTTGTGATGGTCATTGGTGTGAATTTATGAACCCTGCAACTTTCTATTGTTTCATTATAGAAATGGCCTTACAATTTATGTGAATCTTTCTATTTATAACCACTCTTGATGTGTATGCATGCCTTATAAAGAGAGGCCTTCCGAATTTAGTTTTGTAGATCCTAAATTGGATCACTACAATATTGTCCATTGTAATATTGTGCTCAATAGAAAGAATAACTATTCTTTTCTAGAATGACCTATATGATTGTGATCAAATGCATTGCTAGAAATATCATATTTTTGCTACCATGGCCTTCTTGCTACATTTCCACCCATGAAAATCTCGCTTTAATAACATAAACTTGTACTTGTTTTACCACATGCCATATCTATCCATAAAATGGCTATTACAAATTTTGTTGCACCATAGAATATTTCCTTGCATCTCTCGTAGTCTTAATACTATTGCTTAGCTATAATTTGAGAAGAAGCAATTTTGTTCATAAGCTATTTTTTGAGGATTTGACATACAAGGCATAGGAAAACAGTGTTATAAAATTACATTTTCAAATAATTTTTTCATCCCATAGCATGGATTTTTCATATCATTTTTTATCTTCCTTATCAAATGAAACTCTTGTTCTCATTATGAAATCTAAGTTGGACCCAAAAAATATCTCATGGACATAAAACTTAGCATGGTAAATGTTTGGGTTGTTCTAGATCGCAACAAGGCTTGTCTTGTCTCCTTGAGTGTGCCTATGAATGGTGTGAATTGCACTTTATGTGTATTTTTCATCATCCGTATACACATTAGTGAGGGATAGACTTGAAACTTTTAGTGTCTCCAAAATATTGTTAAAATATTTGGAAAAATTTAGGTTGAGTTCAATTCTTAGGTATCCTTCACTAATGTCATTAATGTGAGCCATTTTTTTACCTTTCACCTATGCAATTATATATACACGTTGAATGCATGGAAGAACTTTCACAAGGGTTGTGCCCATTTCATTTTTATTTTTATATGATTATCTTGCAAATGCGCCAATTTTCAATAAAAGGATGATAACTAACCAAGTATTGGAAAGGTCACAATCTTGAAACCTTAACAGCGTAATTTTCTTGGCACCTAGCAGGAATTACCTTTAATGGATCATTATTTACACAAAATAGAATTGTGGAAAATGTTTCAACAACCATTCAGATGCGATATAGGTCATGTTACTCATCATTGTGCATATAAAAGCTAATTGTTATAGATAATGTCAATACCTCTCCAAAAACAAATATATTGCAAGCTTAGTTGATATATAAAACATCCCATTTTTTAAAACCCACTGATGGTGAATGAGGATCTAGCTTTGCTTTAAGTACCAGCCATTTCCCAACATATTTTCCTAGATGAGCTTATACTTTTCCAGAAGGCTATCTACATCATCTAGTTTGCTAATAGGCATATGATATATTTTCTTCTTCAATTGTGACTCATCTTCCATAGATACCATATTCTCTCAAATTCTACCCATATTCTCTAAGATCCTCCTATACTGAGTTGACACAAGTATTACCAAGCGATTAGAAGACATTGATAACAAAAGTGTCCAAAACCTTATGGTCAAGGGTTAAATACATGACCTCTGATATACATACACCAAGGTTGCGGTGAATCCTCGAACATTCAATGCAAAGTAAAATGCCAAGGCTCAATGAGGCCTAGTCTAGTTTGGGTGAAACGTAATATGCATAAGCATAATATCTGGGAATGTTTTTGAAAAGATTGACTGCTCCAGCTTTCCAGATGTATTTAATCCCTACAAACCTCTTCCCAAATGGTCACAACACATTATAATATTATAATTCTAATGCATAGTATTTAGGTATTATTTAATCAAAACCAGAAGAGATACCCAATGAGATGCTCTCAGTGGTTGTGCATTGATGTCCACTACTGATTGGACTACAAGTAATATCATGTTCCATCATTTGAAAACACAAAAGTGAATCATTTACCCCTCTTATTTGCTCAATCCAATCCATATGACCTATTGGAATTTCTTCCTGCAAAGTATAACAATTTTATGGCAAAATAATTCTAAAACAAAACCAAAAAATTGTGTGTTCTACATCCACCTTAATAGATGATGTAAGTGTAGAAATTAATGTGTAGATTCTAAGTTTCTCATGATTTTTTCAAAATCACAAGACTAGAAGCTACTCTACTCATATGTGGAACAAAATTCATGATCGAGAATACAAATCATTAACATACATCAAGATTCAACACATATACATAGAGATTTACCTAGGGGAAAGGAATTTCTCAAAACCCCTTATTATTTGTATGGGATTAATCAAAGAATAGAGAAGAAATGCAATGCTTGCTCAAGCCTAAGCACACCCTGCACCTATAGAATCTATCTCATTACCTCACAGATTGATTATGGAGAATACTTAGCAAATTTCTCATCCTTCCAAGCTCCTATTTCCTTGTGTTGTTTGATGAGAAATTAGCCCCTATTAATTAGGTAAATTGCACAATTCCTTTGGGCCCTTCCTTGACTGCATGCACCACCTATACAACTTAGAAAATTATACAACTGATATTATACTTCCCTTGAAATCCATTTTTGATTGGGTAACTCAAATTATCTATATGAAATAAATTATATTGGGCTGATTGGTTAGTTAATTGGATGCTCACTTAGTGTGAAAAAAAGTTACACACCCTTAACTTAACCTCCACTAGTTCTACTAACAGTGAGAACTAGTTACACTGACAATAACTCAAATTAATTGAAACAGATTGCTAAAAATTAGCAATCAATCATGTAGAACTGAAATCAAGTGTCTCCAACTCTAATTTACTAAGTTAACTGAGTGAAAAGAGCTATGTCACCTTAGTTAACTACCTCCAAGTATTCTATTGAAATTGAAATTTGAATTTCTCCTAATTTAATCAAGGAAACATTATATTAGGAATTTCTTGCTGCATTTTCAACACTCCCTCTCAGAAAGAAAGAGATGCACATCTACCCTAATCCAACACCTTTGGAATGTATTGCATGCAACCCTTATCTCTCTTGTTTCTACTACCGCAACATCTGCAACTAAGAAGCATCCAATAAAAAAACATTGAATCCATCTGCAACTATCCACAGGGAAAATGGTGTTGTTGTTGACTCTAATACTAACCATTGTTCTCTGTTGTCAACACTGCTCTACACGCAGTATTTGACTGATATTGATCCTCCTGCTACTAAATACTATGGGCCACCCCGTAGTAAGGTAATCATCCATGGGACAAACACACCTCAATGCAACCTTCCCAAATTTCTTCAACTCTTGGACTATGGCTTCACATTGCCCCACCTCACGCCTGGAGGTATGGATGCATGTGCTCCCTCTGCCCACTTGGATCAAACTTTCCCACTATTGGAGGTCTCTTCTTGAGTGGATGACTCCACTCTACTTCTCCATTTTTTGTTTCTCCACAAATTCTTGAGGATACTTCTGAGGCTCCATTTTGAGAGGTAAATTATGCTCTCTATCAACCACCAAGTCTCCAACCTTTGCCTTGCACCTAAAGGTTTTTCATGCATCTTCCACCTCAATTTCATACAATTTCTTGACTCTAGAATGATTTTTTTCACCTACCTTTAGCTATGTGTCTCAGAAAGGATTTACCTTCACTGATGATCACATCATAACCACGGTCTTCCAACACCGCTACGAAGACAAGATTCGTCTTTAGACACGGAACAAACAACACATTTTTGAGCTTGAGAGGGCAGCCTGAATCCCTCTTAAAAGTAAATGTACCAATACCAGTTGCATTGTACCTATTGTCTCTCACTACATTATGAGTTTTCAGTTGATGAAAGTTTCCCAAAGAGCAGTGAAGTGTGAAGCCATCTTCTAGGCCACAAGAGCACTTAAAGCCAAATCAGAACCTCTCCATTGCATAGTTCCTGAAATGAGCTTTCCAATAGTATAAGGAAGTCCGAAATGGACTTTTGGATTAAAAGATGTGGCCTATTAAATTTTAGAGGGTTTGTTTCCTTTTAAAGGGAAAGAGATATAGATATCGGAGGTTCGGTGTTCATCGCATATCCCAAATCGAGCGTATCGAGGAGACTGGGAGCTCATCGCAATAGGTCTACCGGTGATCAGTGGTGAGAAAGTCCCGCATCCCTCATATTGGTCATATCACAATCCCACATCCAACATCAACACAGCCCTGCACATTGGTTTATCTGACATATCAGTGGGACCAGGCTTATCAACGATCGACAGGCTTCAAGAGTTCATCGCAATCAGCATATCGACAAATCAGTGGGGTTACCACATTAAAACCTTCCAATATCATGATTTTGTGATGATAGTGTAAAACATCGAAAGGGCCGAGAAAATGATTAACAAAGAAAAGCAAGGAAAAACCAAGGGAAGGCGACCCCTTTCTCTCTCATGTATACTAGACTTCTGGCATATCAACGATCGAAACGGGAAAGTCTCACATCCCGCAATCCTGTAGTCTCGTGATTCCACAATCTCATAGTCCCATGATCCCACAGTCCTCCAATATTAGAGAATCGGTGAACGGTGGGCCCAAAGGACCATTCTTAAGGAATTGCAGGGGAAAAATAGGCCGATAACGCAAAATTGCCGAAAAGTAGGCATGTAGTGTTAAATCATCGAGGAAGGCCGAAAATATTTAACAAAGGAAATCAACGTAAAACAGGGACAGCCGGGCCTTTCACTCTCTCCTCCAGGCGGCCCATGTGGTGGAATACCATTTTGTCTTATAAATGACATGGCCACTAAAGTCAGCATGATGTGGCAGTACGGAGATGGCATGTCAGTACGAAGGACACATGGCATGTTGATTCACCCTTTTCAAGTGTCCTATGGGGGCATTTCCGGGTAACACGTGTCACTAATCGAGAGGTGCTACATGCCACTGATGATGTTAGTAATCCCATAGATTAGCAACCACCCGGGATAAATTTTCTCCTCCACCATAGTCCCTCCAGGCTTGCAATTGTGATATACCATGGATCCTCTCGAATGCGATATGTTGGGTCCCTATAATACTAGTGATTACCCCATTACTATGGTAGTTGTACCCCTTATTTATATTTTTGTGCCCCTATTTCCCCCATATTGTTATTACTGTGCCCCATAGAATCCCTCTATTGTTATTTTTGTGGCTTTATATTATTATTGTTAGGTCGGCTGGGTTATATTGTGACTCCTTAGACTCCTATATATAGAAAGGAGTTTTGTCATTTGTATCATCCAAGAATTGTTCATTTATGTAATGTAAAGGAGGTTGCCCCCTCGAAGAGGCTGAATTCTAAGGCTTTGATCTATCTTTCCTATCTTTTCTTGAGCTTGTTTCATAACATTTGGTATCAGAGCTTTGGATTCTAAGATTTCGCTGCTCCAAACAGGTCATCGTGGCATTTTCACTATAACTTTTTTTCTGTGACGTTTCAGAAGTAAAAAAAAAACCCATTTGAGAAGAAATCGCGCTGAACCTTGGGTCCGAAGTTTAGAGCTTTTTGCACGATATTTGAGGAGATATGAGCTGAGGAAGTTGGTCTTTTTAGAGACTCCTGAATTACATTCAAAACAGGTGACCTGGCGAAAATCGTCATAACATTCTCTATGAGCATCGGATTGAAATTTCGTAAGAAGGTACAGAAAGAGGATGGACTGTAGTTTCTTGTGTGCATTTTTCAGATCCAAAGGTTGAAACAGTGACTCGTGGCACGTCGTACAAGTTCACTCTACTGAACTAGTCTATAATCAGGTCACTGTGGGAGATTTCGCATAACTCTTCCTTGGAGAATCCAATTTGGATCAGACTGGTGGCATTGGAAAGAGGACACAGAGGGCTACTACAGATCATAATTTCAGAACTTAAAGATCTGAAGGTATAGAGTTACAGTCGTTTCAAGATCAAGCTCCTAAAATCAAGAAAAAGCAAGATGAGGAAGTTTGATGGCAAGGATCCAGTAAATTGGATACTTCAGATGGAGAAATATTTTGATCTACATGGTGTTTCAGTGTTACAAAAGGTATGTATTGCATCTTCATATTTAGAACCAGATCAATTTTTATGGTATAAAGGGCTTTGTTCTCGTAAAAGACTTGTTACATGGTCAATTTTCACGGAGGAAATGATAGCACATTATGAGGATACAAAGAGCAACACGTTCCTTAGAGCAACACCACAACAATTGGAAAGAGTAAAAGGGCTTTGTGACATAGTGGAAAGAAAAATTATGGAAACCAAGAAGCATACCCCTCACAACTGTAAAGATGGAAGTGTTGTTTCTCCTAGCCTTCCACGACCTACAAGGGTTACACCACAACAATTGGAAAAAAGAAGAAGAGAAAAAGGGCTTTGTTACAATTGTGATAGAAAATGCACTAAAGGTCATAAGTGTGTTGAGAATAAATGATTTTACATAGAATATGAAGAGGAGGAAGAAAAGGATCAAGAAAGGTCAAAAGAAGAGGATATACTCTAGGAACAAAGCCTAGATAAAGAAGAAATGAATCCGACCATATCTTGTAATGCATTGGCTGGAATTCCCACTCCTCAAACCATCAAGATAGAAGGACAAATCAAGAAGAAAAAGGTAATAGTGTTGATTGATTCAGGAAGCACCCACAATTTTATTCATTGTAGGGTAGCAAAAGAATTGAATTGCTTCCTATATCCAGCACCAGAGTGTCAAGTGATGATTGAAAATGGAGGAACAATAAATTGTTCTGAGAAGTGCCATAATATCAAGCTATCCATGGGAGAATATGTATTGACTAGCCCAATGCTTTCCATTCCAATGGGAGGTGGGGATGTTGTACTAGGAGTCCAATGGCTACAATCCTTGGAAACAAAAGCTTTTAATTTTCAAGAACTTTTCATGAAATTTTTTGTGGAAGGAAAGGAAATTGAATTGAGGGGTATTGCAGGGAAACCGGGAAAGATAATCAGCTCTAACGGTATGACAAAGCTTCTAAAAAAGGAACAAAGAGGTGTAATTGCACAATTATGTTCGCTAGATGTTTCCACATTGGAATCATCT